>JADGKA010000438.1:0-20834 GCA_027604605.1 Borealophlyctis nickersoniae
GGATTGTGGGGGGTTGGGTGTAAGCGCGGATGTGGATGCGGTGTGCTGCTGTTGCTGTTGTTGTTGCGGTTGTTGGCCGGTCGAGTCTGGCATCGGGGACGGTGAGGAAAAGACCGGAAACTGAGGAACGGGTTCTTGTTGGAGAAGGAAGGAAAGTCGAAAGTGAGGACGAAACGCCAGACCCGCCAGGCCAGGCCAGGACCGGCTCTGCGGGAGCGCCGCATTGACCGCTTACGCAATCAATCAAAACCGTCGCGCTTGAGGAGTTGAGGCCATTGTTTCGATTTTGCTTTTTACGTCCAGTTACACTTCGAAGCGTCTTCGATTGAAGCCAAAAGTCGCACTCTCAAGTCGGTCAGCCCACCTGCTCCAAAGCTTTCTCTTGCTGTTATTTCCGGGGCCCCAACCTCTACCCACCCCCATTGCTCTCGTTTGTTTTGCTGCCATGAGGGAGCTTCTTCGCGCATTCTCGCACGATACCTTCCCACCTTCAGCAACAGCAGCGGCGGGTGGGAAGCCCAGTACGGGGTTGTCACAAACCGGTTCCGCCTTATCTGTTACAGAGATTCCCTCCACCTCGACCACACCAACAACCTCAACCGGCCATCTTCCCGCAAGCGGCTCATCAGTTACTTCTCTGAAGCCGCTGCCTGGAACACCGTCACCTTCAGGGGTAAACAGTCCAAAAATTCCACCAAAAGGGGCGGGAATTGAACGCGCTTTCGAGGCGATTGGGAACGTGTTGAAGTTGGGCAAAGGTGGGGAGGCCGGAAGTCCAACAACACAGCAACCGCCGCAGCATCAGGGTGTACATCCGTCCAGCATTGTATCAAAACTAGCTGGGCTCTCAATGAAGTATGGCAGCAGGGCTCATTCGGGAGGTCAGGAAGGGCAAATGTCTGACGTGGAGGTAGACCAGGACATGGAGCTTGAGCTCGAAAAAAAGCGGTGCGGGAATGGGCTCGGATCGGCGGTTGAAGTTACCGCTCCACAGCTCATAGATTTCCTAGCAATATCATCTTCATCTTCGCCACAGGACGACGCGCGGCCGGTAACGGCTCCCTGGCCTAGCAGCGCCTCAGTCTTATTAGTAGATCTCCGCACCATGACGGATTTCGCTCGCTGTCGCATCCGCGGATCCGCAAATTTGAATCTTCCGCCTCTCATGCTGAAGCGGTTCAAACGCGGGAGCGTATCTAGCTTTCAAATATCAAACTTTTTGACAAACCCAGAGTCAAAGGAGGCATATGAGAGGTGGAGCACTGGATATCGGATTGGGGAAGATGGGGCGGTGGACGATAACGGTTCCGCGGATAATAGACCCAGAGCTGTTGTGGTATATGACGAGGACATGAATGAGGCGATCAGAGAAACCGAAGCATGGGCCTTGGTGAAAATTTTGGCTACGGGGTTTGTAGAAGAGATCAGCAGAGGGAGTTTGCTGGACCAGGGTGGACGGCCCACGATTGCATGGCTCCGTGGAGGGTTGCGAGCTTTCCAGGACGCACCCGGAGCAGAAGCATTTTTATGCAGTGCTGATGGGTCAAGTGTGCCTCCAGTCTCCCCTGCACGACGTGCGATGGGCATTCCGGCAAAGGATGCAGTGTCTTTACCATCATTCTCTGCTCCGCAATCGAGTGTGAAGCAAGGGATAAGCCTAAATACTGCCAACAACAACCCCCTCCCCACAAATCTGGCGGCATTATCCTCGCCGACGGGCGCAGCCCGAATGCGCAAAAAGTCCGCATTCACCATCATCACCGCTCCAGCTGCTCCCCAACGCGCGCGCGGTCACACCGTTGGTGCCCTTTCAATCAATTCCGCGGTTGCGAGCCATACCCTCGATATCCCGAAAGATGAGTCAAACCGTGGCCGATCAGCCGGCACCCCGTCCGTGTCCGTCCAGGCGGCAGTTAGTTCACCTTTGCAAGAAGAACCCACCCCGCGGTCCAGTCTTCCCCCGGCGATAGGCTCAGATACCCACCTCACCCCCTCCGACAATGTAGCCCCTCGCGCTATCACCCCGACCGTTCGAACACCCGTCGAACCAATTTCCCAAGTTCTCCCTTACCTTTTCCTCGGCTCCGACGTGATCCCTCAGTCATTGGATGGAGTGGAAAAGTTGCAGGCGTTGGGTATCACGCACATTTTGAACATGGCGGCTGAGGTGAAGAATGATCGACTATCGCAGGGAAATCATTTTGTGCTAAAATGGTGCAAATGCGAGGATCATGCGGAACATGATGTCGAAAGCGCTTTGAAGGAAGCGATTGACTTCATTGGTATGCCGTTCTTGCATCTATCGTCAGGACCTTACCAAAATGTTCACAGAGAACCTGTTTGCATATAATAGCCCAAGCCCGTGCGTCTTCGCCCAACGCAGTCATCCTTGTCCACTGCAAAGCAGGCCGCTCCCGCTCCTCTACAGCCGTCATCGCCTACCTGCTAGCCAAGGAGCGTATGACGCTCCGAGAGGCGTACGAAACGGTGAAACGCGCACGACCTGGAGTGAGTCCTAATCTAGGATTTATGTTAGCATTGATGAAATTGGAGAAGGATATTTACGGGGAGAACACCAGCATAGCGGATTTAGGTGTTTAGGTGCGGATGGTCAGTTTGGACGGATGGACGGGAGGCGGACACCGATGTATTTTGGAGCTTTTTGGTTTTTTTGGTCTTTTCGTTTTTTCGCATTGTATGTACATACACAATTTTGGATACCGGTGTGGAAACAATCGCATCGTCGCAAAGGTGGTACTTTCGGTATTCATTGCTGGTGTCCTCTGTCCAACTTTCTTTTGTAGAAAATCTGTGTTTTCAATGCGTCGGCGGCATACACGCCCCGTACTCCATCAGTAGACTGACCAGTTCCTCGCGCCCAAAATCTCTCGCCAAATCAAATGCGTCTCCGCACGCATCCACGTTCGCCCCCTTCTCCAACAACAGACGGACCACCTCCACGTGTCCCTCCTCTGCCGCCGAACGGAAAGCTTCGTCGTCCAAGGAGTGCAAGTCCGCCCCTTTGTCCAACAACAGTTTGACGATATCCACATGGCCCCATCCTGCTGCCCGCCAGAGGGCATCATCCCCCTGATGCCCTCTGGCGGCGTTTACATCCCCACCTTTCTCCAACAACAGGCGGACTACCTCCAGGTGTCCCCCTTCTGCTGCCCCAGATAGGGCGTGGCCGCAAAAGGCATCCGCATGCGCATCTTTCTCCAACAACAGTTTGACGATATCCACGTGTCCCCCTTCTGCTGCCGGACGGAGACAGAGGGCAATGTGGCCAACATCCAAGTCCACTCCTTTGTCTAACACCAGTTTGACAATATCCAATCCCCCACCTGCTGCTTGAGAAAGCGCATAGCGGCCATCGCCATGGGCACGCAAGTCCGCCCCTTTGTCCAACAACAGTTTGACAACCCCCAGGTGTCCGTTTGAGGCCGCCGAATTTAAAGCATCACCGGCGTCAGCGGGCACAACCAAGGAGCCCGATTCCAAACACCACCTCACCACGTCGACATGACCGTTGTCCGCCGCCCATTCCCAACACTTCCGGTCACTCTGACTCGCTCTCCAGCGAGCTTCACCCCACACGAGGTCGTTGGTGGTGGGGACACGTGGATATCGTCAAACCAAATGTCCTTGTTTAGGCGTTGTATGTTGCGAGCGTCGACGGGGTGGCAGCGTCTAACGATGATAGGGAATATGTTTGAAGGTAAGAGGACAGGGGACATTTCTTCGTGTCGAAGGATGTGGTTGGAGATTCGCTCATGGGTAGACTGGGGGGGGGATCGCGATCGTTTGAAGAAGGTGGGCTTATCTAAGCTCCACAAGCCACCTCATATGCAGCCAGCTCCCGCGATCCCGGATCCGGCGCTCGCACTCCTGTCCAGCTCAGAGCTCCCTCAAAGTCCATCTTCCAGTCATTAAAGACACGAAAAATGACAGAACCGTCGCCGCAACCCTCGTCCACCGCTCCCCCAACATCCGCCGAAAAGCTCCGACTTTTTCTCTCCACATTCTCCTCCGTCAACAGCAACATTAAAGACATGGTGGACCTCGCTCGAATAAACATGATCCGCCTCAGCCCTCCACAACCTCCAGAGTCGCCAGAAACGACAACCGACCCGCTCTTGCGTACTCTGGGCGCATTGGCCACCGCGATTCACGTCATTGGGAACGAAACTGGTGCTATCAATACCATTGTGGAGGCTATGACTAAGGAGGTGGACAATTTCGGCAGCTGTTGAAGCAGAAAGACGAGAAGGTATGGTGCTCGCTTAGATAGTGTTCTGTCAATGTTTCCGTGACACCAGGTCCGTCTTAAACGAAAAACAAATGGTCTCAACGAAGGTATTAGAATTAACCCAGAAACTCGCGGCTGCAAATCTGGAAAACTGTGCGCTGCGATCGCAGCTGGGCCAATCCCTCACCGACGAACTGGATCACATTAGGTCTTTGCAGAGGCTGCTCAATGGGCGGGCGGAAAAAGTAGAGGAAGCGCTGCTTGCAAGAGTAAGTTCCCCCCGGCTTCCACCCCCAACAGGATGGGTGATGTTTGACAGCACCTTTCACAGCCCCAAGCTCACTCAGAGGAGGCCATCAGGTCCTGACGAGCACCTGTCATGTGCGATGGCAGCTATTATCCTTCTGTAGATGGGATTCGGAAGGACAACCGTTATTGTAAAATAGGAAGCGCGGACCCTTGTACAAACCAATTCTGCGCCATTTGAGCATGGACAAAAAGCGTATGCAATACAGACTCATCCAAATTCTCAAAATGCTAAACTAGTTACAAGCATGAGCAAACACATCCCTATCTACAAATTGCGCTCTCGCCACCTTGCCGCGGCTGCTTCCCAAGCCTTAATGCACTCTAGCCAAATCCTCAACTAGTCTTCCAGCTTCCTCTATCCCCAACGGAAACCCATTAACGTCGACGCCCTCGATGATTTGAGCTTGTTGGTCCTTGGACATGTCCAAGAAGGTCTCAATCAAATCTCCGTCGATGAACAGGTCGTCAGGCTCCGAACGACGTTCGGTCACAAATCGACGGTAGCTTGAGGGTCGCTCACGTCAGATACTCGGCAAAAAAAGATGATTGAACCACGAGATATAAACTTACTCGGTATGAGTTAAACCGCCAACCCCTCTCGCCACTTTGCGCATGTTTTGTTGCATCTTCGTCAATATGTTGTACTTCTCTTCGTCTAATGTGGCGATCGCTCCAATCGCGCCATTCACCGTGCAATAAAGGAGGGCGGGCTGCGCTGGTTGTTCGATATCCGGAAGGGTCATTACCAGTGATCCTGGGGTAATGAGACTCATGAGCCAAGGGTGATGAAAAAACGAGGATAAGAGCCACGACCATACCATGCCGGAATTTATTCACATATTCGCCCAAATGCCACGCTCCAACTTGCACCATCCTTCGTCTCTCATCTTCCACCTCACTTTCGCTCCGTCGCCGCACGGCCTTGAGATTGTAACCATTCTCGCACATGATATATAAATCATCGTCAATCATGTCAGCAGCCGTCACCCAAGTCGGGTCATTATCGCGCGCAACAAGCTCCAGCGAGTCATCGGCTGGATTGTATCGTAGCAAAGTGACGGATTTTATCATGTCGCCTACAAGGATGAATTCACCGCGAACGGAAATTGTAAGAGCGACCATGAATCCGTAATGAGAAACCGTGGGTGTCAATGAGCCCCGGATTCGGTCAGAAGCTGGAGTCCGAGACCAGGTGTACATCTGAACCTGAAGGACGGGTGTCAAAAGTTGGATTATCTATGTGCAATGCCTGACACACGTACCTTTCCGTTGACTCCAGCAACAATTTTCCCATCCACTTCTCCTAAACAGTATACAGATCCTGATGCAGTCGTTTCGGATACCAGTTCGAGTTGGCGGTCTTGGTTAACCATGAGCACCAGAATCCTTCCCTCACTCGGCTGATCTTCTGTTGGCCGCACATAACATGTGCCCACAACATAAAACGGTTGTGGGGCATCTGCAAAGTTCACGGTTATAAGGGATTGCACTCCTTCAGATGGATCGAGTTGGTATTCGTCTAGCACTGAAACATCGAGGTAGCGTCAAATCCTAGGTTCCACTAAACTAGGCCATTGAACATGCGGACACAAACCATCAAATGATATGGCATCCAAGCACTTGAACCATCCACATTCCTCTTCCTCCCCTTCATCATTCATCCAAACGCGACAGACCAGAACACCGAATGTACGCGTCTTCTCCTGATAGGCTATACGCCTTGGTGTATCAGTCAAGGGAATTTTTTTGACATGTAGCTTCTGGATGGACTCCACAGATCCGATTTTCAGAACGTCTTCAGTCACGATCGCTAACGCGGGAGTAGCAGAGTAAGTGAAGGGGCACATGTACGATACTTCCTGAAATCACGAAGATCGCTTATCAGCTAAAATGCGTAGAGACGGCGCACAGAACGCAACACAACCTTCAAATTGACATTCGAATAAACTAGCTTCCCATTACTGGTGTAAATGACCGTTGGCCGATCTGATGCTGCAAAGACATTGGTGGTTCCGCCTGACTGGAAAGTCCTCAGCATGATGGGTTGAGATCCCAACGAGATCTTTTTTCTGTCACTGAGAACGCCCAGGGTTGGATCAAAATTGAAGGTGAATAGTTGGCCATCGCCTACACACGAGTGACGTAAGTGTCAAACAATCGTCGCCGATCAAAGGCGCACTTGACATACCTAAGCCAACCATGGCATAATCTACTCCCTCAATACGAGTCAGAAGCGCGGAACGGGGCAGCGTTTCTGTTTTCCATCATTGACATCAGAATGCAGGAAGTCTAGCCCATCTTGCCGTAAGGGATACCCACCGCCACTTAACAGCTGCTTGTCAGTTTCTTCGAACGTCGGTAATGCAAGGATGCGTACACTCATGTCATTCCATAAACCGACAATACAAAATGGTGAGCGCACATTTGCACTGAGGGAGGAATCCAGAGGAGAGGCATCAACGCATGCAATTTCATGCTCCAGTTGTTTGCGGCTGCAGAATGGTGTATCAGTGTGAAATGTAAGTCGACCAATGTGAAAATCGGCAATGACCACTTACTTGGTCTCCTTGACATTATTTCCCTCCACAGTTAGATGCACAATCCAACCGCTACCGAACGACAACACCACCTCTGCCGGATTCACGAAGGCCTGAATGATGCGCGATCCTTGAGGTGGATTCCATTCAGAAACAGTCATTCGACCTTCCCTGGATATCAGTACTACTGAGCTTGTCGTGACCTGGTGTGGGTTTTTTAGTTTCTGAAAGATGGCTCTCATGCGGTCGATAACTAGAAGACTTGCAAATTCACCTGAACAAACTGATCCCCCAAGACATTCGCGCAGCACACTGTACTCTCGTCGATTCGAAAACCACCAGTGTCTTCCAGTGGGCTCAGGACCCCGTCGTCCATTGAGTAGATTCGAGTTTCATCGATGAAAGACATGACCAGCGTATCATGGATCCTACACGAATTGATGGGTTGATGGGAGGATACGCCGAAATCCCCGAGTGAAGAAACTTACTCCGCTCCCAGCGTAGGTTTGAGCGACCATAGCCCTTTCAATTCTCGCACGTCCTCCAATTCTCCGTGTTCTTCGATACCAATTCCATTTCGAATGACACGAAGCGACGAATCTTTGTTTGCTCCACAGCACGCTACGATTTGGCCCTGCGTTTTGGGCTCAGTGAGTAACCTTAGAACTATAAGACACGGGACACTTCTGGCGACAGGTACCTGTCCCTGCCCCTCAGGGTCTACCACGCAGAAGTCCGATATGGGCGCCAAATTGGGAAATTCTTGCTTCACCTCCACGTAATTCCCTTGAGCGTCTTGCTCTGTCGACAGGGCAATGAACTGAGAATCTCCAAAATGTGACCCAATGTATACATGGCCGTTGTCGAGGTACTCAATCGCGGATGGTTGAGAAACCTTTGGGGAATGGAAGTGGAATTGGAACATCCTCCTCTTTCGTTACAACCATTTGATGATTACCTCGCCCAATTTCTGCAAACGCAATTCTGTGACCTTTCCGTCTTCGGCGAAAAGAACAAGCACGTAAAGATTTCCCAGGTAATCTCCAAGCAGGTATCTCATGCCTTCTTCATCGAGCTGATTGTAACTGTAGCCGAAGAGTGTCAAAATGAAGCCATCCTAGACCACCATTACTGCCATCCCACCCACCATTTCATGACGGTTGGTGTGATGGGAACCGTCTGTATATCAGTCTCTGATATATATGTGATCGTTTGTTCTCCCACAACGATCACTCCTCCACCAGTCGCCAATGGAACAGGAATTAGCATACTGGCTCCCGGCTCGACCTGATTTTGCTTTAAGGTCCACGTTTGAAGATCTTTCACATTTTGATCCACAACATAAGTCTCCAGGTATCGATTTTCTTTCGTGTCCTGAGCTAGTACGGCAAGGATCGGCTTTGGATGCTGCGCATGAAGGAATGCCATGGATATTACATTCAATTCTTCCAGCCTAAGATAATGAATGTGTTTATAAGCAGACATTCGCACATGCGACTAACCAGCGATCGCCAAGAGAAAGAGCGCAGATATCGTCTTTACCGGACATTGAATGGAGAAAGAATGTCTCCGGGCTTTTGCTTTTTCCCACTGCCTGCTCGTTTGTTGCCTGGCGCCAGTGGAACAATCTTGAAAAGACCTTGGTACATATGCAAGCCAATCATCCGGCATTGAGGATCGAGCAATCCAATGATACCGGTATCCGACGGCCTCCCTGTGCGATCCCCTACATCGCCTGTGTACTCATTCACCAATTGATTCGTCTCAGGCTTGTAGGAAACAACAAAATATTTGTAGCTCTCCGTCAGGACGAAGAGCAAATCTGTTTCGCGGTCCTAATCAATTTGTTCAGTTAGGACCGAATTTGTACGGCACTGGACCTCAAATTCATGGATCTCCCTTTTACGCACTTCAGGTCGATAAAGCAACATTGCCGCGACACGACCATATGTGGGGACATCCAGAACCAGTCTCAGAACTTTTGAGTTTGCACTCTCTGGTTCATTGCTCGTGTCGTCCACCACAACAAAAATCTCTAGGTGGGTACATTTGCTGTGGAGCGCAACTTGCACTTGTGAGCAGGGGTGGGAGTTCGACGTTCAACGTGCCGTTGTACCCACCTCACAATGAGGTTCAGGTCATCTGGGCCAGTAAAGCTGCCTTTGGCAGTGAGAGATACGGAGTCCGCCTTGCGGGCGGTTACAGCGTAAAACATGGGACACTGCGCGAAGTGGGAATTCCAATTCCAATTCAATTTCGGAAGTTGTGATGGTGGACCCTGGCGGAAACACGTCCGGCAGATCGGACGAGACCCGGCTCCCAAGCCCCACCCAAAGTTCGAATTTCCCAACCCACATCCACTTCAACAATGTCAAAAAGTCGGGAGGTGCCGTGACTGTCGAAAACCTTGGACCTCTGAATCTAATCAGCTCCTTGCCACCTGCAGATTCGCTGTCCGACAAACGCGAAATATCGTCCCTTGCGACGTGGTCGGTCTCCTCGCGCAGGCAGGGATTTGGAATTGAGGAGCTGCGCGACGAAAGTCTGGAAAAATACTGGCAGTGAGTGCCAACAACAGCCTAGAATCTTTTGCCATTTCCTCCTGACCTCTTTGCCTGTTTTTTTCTTTGCAGATCCGATGCACAAAACGCCGGGCCGCCGCACGATATCAATTTGCGATTTCCCAAGAAAATGGTTGTTGCGGTATGCAGCAGAAATCATTGGCAGGCACTCGCACTGAGTTCTGTTGAAGATGTACGCCATCTGTTCGTACTCAAATCCCGTTTTTGACAGGAAATATCAATATACATTGATCCAAAACAAGATGAAAGTTACTGTCCAAAGCGCATAGTGGTCCGCGCCGGAAACAGCTACCCCGACCTCTTGGAGGTCACGTCCTGGCACTCTGATGACGATGGGGATTCTGGTGGAGGCTGGAAAACCATTTCACTTTGGGAGGATGAGGACGCAGCGTGGGTTGTTGCATCTGCCTTTCACCGTTGGCCTAATATCATAAACTAACTGGTAGTTCATGAAGAATTCCGCTCCGCACCCGTATGCTCCAAATCACAGTTCAAGAAAACCACTCGTCGGGAAAGGACACTCATGTACGCGGACTGAAGGTTTGGGGCCCAATGGAGTGAGTGTTCTTTGCTTGTGATTGTTCTCAGGCCATGCGTTTGTTCTCAGGCCATGCGTTTTGTTCTCACAAGGATGACCCTTTTATAGGAGCTCGCTGATGGTGCCACCTGGGATGTCCAACTTCACTGCGGTCTCGTTCAGTAGGTGGGTGCTCAACCTCTCCCCCTGTGTGTGCAATGTTTACATATCCTGATCTGTACTTGGCAGCCATGAGACAATTCGGTGATTTCCACCATTTATTATCAACTTCCCTGGGCTGGGAGTATTTTGTATATATTTTCACAACAAACACATGAGTAACCAGGGCAGGAAAAAAAGAGCGAAGATGCACATATAGTACGGGTACAATTTTTGCCGTGAACGGGACACCAGAGAAAGATTGTGTGCCCTTCAATGAATACGTCGCATACTTGTATTTGTATACACACGTGTTGATGGTCCCTTTGTGCCTACTCGCACATATGACGACTGTGGTGGAGTTGAGCAGAGTCGCGAACATATGATATTCAGGCGCTCAATTTGCCCCCCTACAGTGAATTTCCGCACCTATTGCGGTGACAGATGGGATGGGAATGCAAATGGCTGGATTTGAAGGACGACCGCAGATATGGTCAGACTACCTAGGTAATCCAGATCCCTCGTAACAAGTTCACACTTGCAAAGTTGTTCCGCGCATCGCCAGAAAACCGATAAACATGTACAGAAGAACGGGTACAGCACCAAATGCCCAAGATCCCGTCTGCAGGACCTTTTTCATCTTGTATCTGACTTTGACTTGGCACCTTCAACAGCTGCACTCGTCACATCAAGGCCTTCCTGGTACCGCGGCCGCAACTCAACTCTTTCAGGCAAACCCAGACCCCCCGGACACTTCCGCGCTTCTGAGCGACTGACCCACATCCTCTGATCTCGGTTTACAACCCTTCCTTAGCAACCATCCAAGAGCTCGACATGAACATCGCCGCATGCACGGACCCAACAGCCATCCACAGCTAAAGTCATAAGCGGCATCACCAATCATAGCCTGCAAATCCGCACCCACATCAACCAGCATCTCCGCCAAGTCGTCGCGATCATAATACAATGCCTGCCACAGCGGATCTTCAGGAGCTCCAGTCCCATCCGCTTGATGCACATCCGCACCGGCGTCGATGGCCCGTCTGACGAGATTGGTATTCAGATTCACATGGGGGCATCGAATAGCGGATTGGAGGACATTGGGGTGCAATCAATGATACGCCACGGGAGAGGAAGTCCTCAAACTATCTAATTCTTCGTATCCTTTCTGGATGGCGACTGGCTCCGACGAGCGGTGGAGCGGATATTTGGGTAGGTGTCCAAAAAAAGAGTGGAAGTCATTGAGTGTAGTTATGTTCTTTGTGATAGTGTCGAGGCAGGTAGCGGATAAGGTGCTTAGCCCAGTGGCGACTCCAACTCTCCATTGCCAACTGACGACCTCAGGACGAGCAGGACCAGTGCAGGACGGTCGACGAGCCGTTCGCCGCGCGCCGGTTTATTAAGTTTGAGGCTTGGGAGGCTCTGCGCGGGCTGTACAGTGCCCCCACAGTGCGCCCCCTGATTACCTCACCGACGTCATATCCCACGTCGCGCGTCGGAGCGTCCCGTCCCGTACAAAACCCCAGAATCCCCCAAACCACCCAAACACAAAACAAACCCAGATTCAAGATCCTCTTTTGTATCATATCCACAGTTCAGTCAAAAAACCATCCATAACCCCCACCAAAGCTTACGACACAAAACATGCCTGACTCGACTGCTTCCGCCAAATCTTCCTACGACTACCACGGAGGCAGCGCTCCTCCAAAGGCGACTGACAAAGTACTCGCACCCGTCGTCGAGGAGCAGACTCTAAAAGGTTAGAATATGTACCAACCGGTCTTGTTCGTTTGACTGTCTTCCCTGCTGTGCGTGCAGAAACCCTTCACTCAAACGTTGAACCCCAGCCGCCATCGTTCAGGAACGCGTCGCGTCTGTCGAAGTCGAGGAGGTGCAGCCGGTGGTGGACCGCGAAAGGTACCTAGATTTTTCGTCAACGCAAGATTGACAATGCGGCCCCAATTAGATATCTCTTGACGTTTCCTTTGCCCATTAGAATCGAAACTGAAGTTCGCCAAGTCGTGCAACCCATTTTGGACGTGGTCAATGTTACGCCCGTAGTGGAGAAGGTCGAGCTCGAAGAGGAAAGTCACAAATACCGTGAGAAAACAAGGTGAGCTTGCTTGCATGTGCATGATTCGCTTGAATTTGACGAGTCCCACGAGATGCCGCTCTTCTGACAACAAGATCATTACCCTAGCGAGGAGACTGCCAAACGTTACGAGGAGCAGGCCAATGCATTCAAGGATGAGAGAAGCGAAGTCACCGTTCATGAAACGGTATGTTGCATCATTATGAAGCGAGATAAGAGGTGTGAAGACAATCTCCGTTTAAAATTTCTCCCAACTGGCAGGTGTACAAAGAACCCATCATTCATGAGACGGTGAAACACCAAATCATCACCGAGGTGCAACCTGTTATAGAACGTGTGGTTAACAAAACACACATTGTCCAAGAGTAGGTTTACTTCACCGGAAGTTGACTCCTGTGCTGCGCAATGAATGCGAAGGCTAACATTGCCGGTTCATCCACATTCCAGAACACAGCACATTAAAGAAACCTTTGTGAAGGCTCCTGTCGTGCAGGAACAGGAAGTCGCGGCGCCCATCACCATGGCCGAATTTGAATCTATCCAATCCACCACTCCGAAAAGTAAGCGACGCGGGTCAAAATCCCCGAGCCAGGTAACGAGCAAATACCGTTTTACAGCGCAATTAATAAACCTGTCGACCAATCAATAATCCTGGTCCCTCTTTTCCAAATCGTGTGCAGATTGTGGCTTCATCCCTCTCGCCCACGCCCGGTCCCGTCACGCGCTCAAAGCGCAAACGGTTGGCCGAGGCAGCGGAAACTACATCCGCCGTGGACGCATCGTCTACAACCCAACCTCTTCCAACCGTGGACGCGGACGGCAACGTGGACGTAGACATGCCCGAGCCGTCCGTGTTGCACGGTAAGTTGGAGAAGGTGATTGGGACCGTCGAGGCGGGGATTGGGGAATTGGTTGGGAGTGAGTCGCTGGTGGCTGCAGGGGAGGAGAAGATTGAGGCTGGGGAAAGGGAGGTGGAAGCGGCGAAGAGGAGGAGGGTGGAGGTTTGAATGGAAGGATGCTGGGAAGGTGTTGGATTGCAAAGGATCGCCGTCTCGTTTGGGGGGAGGTGGACGGAAAGAAGCATTTTTGGTGAAATATCGAAGGCACTGCATGTGTATGCGTCTGATGTTGGCGGCTCGCTTGTGAACGTCTTCTCCAAGCATCCCAAGTGTGCGCAACGTTTGTTTTGCTAGCAATCTCCATGCTAGTTCCCACCTTAACGTCGACTGCGCATTGTAAACTAAACCCCACATTTCCCAAAACTTTCCTGAAACAAGGATGACATACATTCCCATTCGAAGAACGTTAATTCATTGCATGTATCATCTTCCGAAGGTCAGGAAACTCCGCACTGTATCGACGCCAAAGCCAGGCACAAGTGGTTGTCTGTGTTTGTCAGGTCTGGTTGTTGTATGTAGGGAGATTGATGACGAGTGGTAGTGGTATTTCACCGGCGCCGAAGCTCCCACTTATTCTACACCCCTTATGTTCTTTCACAGAAGTGACTTGAAAAGGAATCAACGATCGGGGACCCCGAAAATCACCCCCACCAAGCGTTTCCCTTTCGGCAATTTCACGTACTTTTAGATAACTCTTCCTCTGCTTTTCAGCAACGAGTACAAAATGTAAAAGTCTACCGTATCCCCGCCTCAAAACTTATACATCGGGAAATGACTTCTCCAAAGCATCCACGACAGATGCCGAATCTGCTACAGTACCGAAAAGCCCGCCTTGTTGAGTGATCATGCAAAGAGCGTCAAGGTAGTTCTGACGGTCCGTTGCAGCTGGAGAAGATTGGCAGGTTGGGACGGGAATTCGGTAGGCATCACCTGGTAAGTGAAAGCTCACCGGTGCAATCTTTGAGAACCATGCACTCGAATCCTCTGTCATTCGCTTCCCGGCATGTGGTATGAACGCATACATCGGTTGTCACGCCGGCAAGGGTGATGTTCTTGATGCCTTCGTCAAATAATACGCACTGTCAGGCTGCTGCTCATTTTGTTCTATCCCTTGAGTGAAGCTCCATAGAAATCTGTACCTCGCAAAGCCAAGACCATCTCCAAATCAGTTGCGTAAAAGGAGCCCTTCCCCGGTTTGTCGATGATTATCTCGCCAGCGATGGGTTGCAATTCGGGTATGATCTTTGTCAGGAAGAAACATGCTTCAATGCGTATCCGTTCTCCGCAGACAAGCAATGCGAAGCTCGTAAGTGTCCTCACCTCCCATCCCTCAAGTGTCCTCACCTCCCATCCCTCTTCACCTCGTACAAGCACTTTCCCCAACGGTCCCGCATCCCCAATCCCCACCCCATTGAGACCGCACATTCTAGATCTCCACCGTTTGTTTGCCGGCAAATCAGATAGGTCCGGGCGATGACCTGAACGGACATGCCAAACCTCACTTGAGAACTTCCATTTCACAGATTTCGGATCGCTCATAATTGCCCACCTTCCCTGGTATGAATCACCAAAAAACCCTTGCGTCGACAAACCTCCAAGACGCGTTGAATGGGTTCGATACATTTCCGGGCGTCTGTGAGCGAGTACCCCATCCCATCGACGTACCCGCCGGGACTGCAGAAATCTATAAGATGACATGCCGTTTGGTGATGCTCCAGATGCTCCACGCATAACTTGTTTTGAAGTTGCGTGAACCCTTACCGTTCTGCATGTCAATAACAATAAAGGCCGTATTAGCGGGGGTCAGATTTTCATTGTATGGAAAGGGGTATGGGTCAGCTGGGATAGTATTGGTCGTTGAAACTGTCATGTCGGATGTGTTCCTTTGAATACACAAAGCAGAGGGCGGAAGAAAACACAAGTCCACCCAGTCTCAATTAAATGGAGGTAAACAACCCGCCAATAACCCGCCAATAACCCGCCAATAACCCCCAACCGGCCATCCCGGACGTTTGTCACTATCCATTTTCCCATGGCTATCGCGTCTCCGGAAAGCCTGCCTCCCGTACAATGTATGAACCCTAGCACAAAAAGTACCGTTGTGAGGTGCGCTCCCCGAGGGAGACAGGAGGTGAAAGTGGCTGGCGATAACCCGACGCGTCTTTGCTCCCATCAGGGTGTTGAAATGGAATGAACGACGTTGCAAAAGTACAAAATAAAAACAGTAACTTCGATAGCTACTGTTTGTCCGGAGTCAAATTTTCGTAACAAATATGACAGGTCATTTCATAGACGCTCAACCCTACGCATGGCCATTCGATGGTAACTTTTCGTCCAAAAACACCGCGCTCATCATCATCGACATGCAGGTTTGGCAAAAGAATACACCGCACAACCGCGTACCATGACTGACGGGTGCATTTAAACCATTCCCAAGAACGACTTTTGCAGTCCCGGAGGGTACATTGACGGCCAGGGCATATCCTTGGATCCCATTCGCAACATCATCCCCGCTATACAAAATGTGTTGGCCGCTGCCCGGCAGCACGGGTTCTATGTTATTCACACTCGGGAGGGTATGCATTCAACCTAAACTCTCACACTTCCTTGAATGAGACTGATAGGCGTCATTGTTTAGGACACCGCAAGGATTTGTCCGACCTGCCGGAAAACAAGCAGTGGAGGTCGAGGAATGTCGGAAACGGAGTTGGGATTGGGGATGCGGGACCGCTCGGTACGATCCCAAATACAATCGTGATGCGCAGTCTGTGTAATTGACGCAAAAAACATAATGCCGCCAAAACTATTTCGACCAGGCAAACTTCTTGTGCGAGGCGATGAAGGATGGGAAATCATCCCCGAACTTGCGCCCATCAACGGGGAAGTCATCATCGACAAACCCGGCAAAGGATCATTCTACGCGACCGATTTGGATATGATTCTCACTCTCAAGGGTAAACAGTTTTTCTTGCGTTCTAGCCCGCCGTGAACACCCAACCTCTTACCTACGATGGTGATCATTTTCCACCGCAGGTATCAAAAACATCGCCATCGCCGGCGTCACAACCGACGTATGCGTCCACACTACGATGCGCGAAGCCAACGACCGAGGCTACGAATGCGTTTTGTTGACAGACTGCACGGCCGCTGCCTTTCATAAATATTGGGAAGCGGCGATACGGATGATTCACATGCAGGGAGGAGTGTTTGGGGTGAGCGAGTTCTGCTTGTCACTGCGTTGCGACCGCACGGAAGCGGCCAACTTAATGCATTTGGATTTTCAGGCCACTACGACGGCGGACAAGCTTATAGAGGAAATGAGCAAGTTCGCGGCCCCCTCGGGGAAAGATTGAGTTTTATCGTCGATAGCAGTTTCTTGCCGTTCCATTTCCAGTTGTAAGATATCAAACATTGAAATTGACCGTCTATGCGGTAGTGTTGTGAATGCGCTCTTACCTTTCAAAAGTCCTTCGGTCAGATCAAGTGTAGACTATCCCCTTAGATCAAGTGTAGACTCTGGTTTACGCATACGCTGAAGGTGCGGCCGAAACATCCCAATAAAAACAAGAAGAAAACCATGTGCCAGGTGATCTCACGGCACTTGCCAGGCTTTCGCCTCGACAATCGGCCCCAGTACAACTTCTTATCCATTCTCAAAAGAGCGGCAGGTTAGAAGGTTAGAAGTATCCCACGCGACAGGGGCGATGGTCTTCTGTCGGTGCGCTTGAATTTGGGACGATAGCAACTGTTTGACGCCGCCTTGCGTTGTAACCCCAACAGATTGCCACGCACGACGCTCACCAGATTCTACACCAGGAGTGGGAAGAAGAAACTACTGAAGCTCTAACAAAGCCCTCTTTAAGCGCGCAAATTATTGGAATTGATAGACCCCTGCTTTACACAACCTAAGCCCAGACGCCACCCCTTATCTATCCTCTTGCCTTTGTATCCATTCTGTCCCAAATCCCCCAAAGCTTACGGTCGCTTAGGACTCGAGAGTCAGGGCAAGGCCGACCTTGTGGACGTTTTCATGGAGGCGCGTGGTATCGAAGAGACCACCCAGAGAGAGCTTGATGCCTTGGCGGAGGACTTGAGTGTAGCCCAGGCCGAGTTGTCCCCGGTTGTCAATCTTGGCCTGTGACGAATTCACCAACACATCAATTAATTCACCATAAACATGAAGAAGTTCCCATAACAATGGGGTCAGAGTGCTGACGTTACCTTCAAGAAAGCATCCCGGTCAAGAACGTATTTGGTACCGACTTCCACGTGGACCGTGTCGGACGCCTTCGCCCAGGTAGCTTTCGCTCCGGCCTCAACATCGCGGTTCACGCGGTGGAAGTAGGATGCAGAGAAAGTACTGAAAGCGTTGAGGCTGGATACACCGAGACACAAGGTCACCGTCAGAATCAACTCAAATGGCGAGACCAAGACTAAGTGACCCACTTACGCGTTCAGAGTCACGTTGTACTCGGGGGCAACGTAGCCAAACGCAGCGTTGTATTTGGTCACTCGGGCGTCCGCGACATCGTAAGCGACTTCACCACCAGCAAGGAAGCCCTCATTGCTAATGCGAAAATCGAAAGAAGTATTTAGGCGGACGTTGACACATACGAATGTGCCGATATTACTTACCCGACAACAGCATCACCGTGAAGGGTGGGTCCGCGGAAAAGATCGACGGCGGTGCGGGTGAAGATGTAGTCCTGTTTGTACTCGACACCAGCACGAGCGTTCTTGGTGCTAAAGATGAACGTGAGCAAACATATGGGTTTGGAAGTCAGGCATATGTACCCACCCCTTGGCAGGAAGAAGGGACGCGTTCAGGTCGACTTTCAAGCCCTTCGCAATTGAGTCAGCAAGCTCGAGCTGAGCGCTGAGGATGTTGCTGGTGGTCCACGACTCAGTGAAGGTGACACCTGCGCATTTTGCGTGTGAGACTTTGTCGGCGTTCGCTGAAGACTCAAAGGATCAAAAACCTCACCCCGGAGCTTGTCAGTGTATTTGGTCTTCAATTCGCTGGCGATAGCACCAGTTTTGTTGTCCTTTGCCCCGATAACGGTGAACTTCTACAAATTGGAAACAAGTAACAGAACTCTCGTAAAGGGCGTTTTGGATCAGCAATCTACAACAATGAGTATCACTCCTCCTTACAATGCCGTTGGGGGTGGTGGTGTTGATTTCGAGCTTGGCATGACCCACGGGAAAGTCCTTGCCGAGCAAGTCGTTGGTCTGTTTGCCGAGGTCGGAGAAGGCGGGCGGGACGTTTGCCATTGTGCCGGAACTGCGAAAGGCGAGAGCACGCGTAGAAGTAAGTTAGATTGACGCGACCGTGGCCCGTGAAATGAGAAGGACGATTAGGCGAAGCACCTCCGCCCATGGAGGTCGCATCCGCTTCGTGGTAACTCGACTCCACATACCAGTTACAGATAAATTTGGTTGCGAGAGGTGGAGATTTGGCGGTTGCGATGCGAATCGAAGGTGAAGGACGTCACGTTTCTGGGGTGTGCGCCGTGCACATGCCATGCCGCGTGGCGCATCACGCTCAAGCATTCCCATTGGCCAGCACCCATGAAGCCATGCCGCGCCACACCCGATAATCTCGCAGCTCGCTTGCAGCTGAGAAGATCCCGCGTCGCGTCTTTCACCCGTCAACCCATCACAGTTCATTTCAATCTCCTTTGGCCGTCAAATCACTTGCAATGGACTACGCACCATGTTTAACAATGGCCATCTCTGTTGCGCGAGCAGCCGGAACAGTCATCCGCAGCGCCTTCACAGACCGCGGAAAATCTGCCACCGTCGACCTCAAGAAAGAGAACCCGGCTGATCTGGTGACCGCGACGGACCGCCAGGTCGAAGAACTCGTCTTTTCTCAGCTTCGTGCAGCTTTTCCAAACCACAAGTTCATCGGAGAGGAATCGACGTCTGCTTCCATCGACGCAAAAACCGAATTGACAAACGATCCCACTTGGGTCGTTGATCCTATTGATGGAACAACGGTACGTGCAAATGAAAAATGCACGTATCCTCTTATTGCGTCCACCGTATTCACAGGCAGTGCGGTCTGGGTGCGCAGAATTTTGTCCACGGATTCCCCTTTGTCGCCGTATCCATTGCTCTGCTGATTGACCGTATTCCCGTGGTCGGCGTAGTCTATAATCCCATTCTTGACGAACTGTTCCATGCATCTGCAAACGGCGGCGCTTTCCTAAACGACGCGCCCCTGCCCTTGGCTCCGCCAGAACCGCTGCCTTCTCTGGCGACAGCCTTGGTCGCCACCGAATATGGTTCAGACCGCCAGGACGCCATTCTTGCTCCAAAAGTCCGCGCATTGCACAAAATTGTTGCAGCGCCGACACGTGGGGTCAGGTCACTCGGTTCCGCTGCGTTGAATATGTGTTATGTGGCCCGGGGCGCGTTGGACGCGTATTGGGAGGCCGGGGTTCACGTATGGGACGTGGCGGCGGGGGTGGTGATTGTCAGGGAAGCTGGGGGCATAGTTGTGAATTTCAAGCCTAGCGGCGCTACGGCACAGGTCGTCAAGGACGAAGCTTATGACCCCCTGGCAAGGGAAGTGCTCTGTGTAAGGGGGATGGGGGGAAATGGGCAGGCAGATAACATTGTCGCCAGCATTAGGGCACACTTGGAAACCATACAATATCCGAGGGATTGATCCGAATCCCATTTCGTTTACCGATGTTCTTTTTCCATGACCTTTTTGTTGCTTGTGACAAGTTCCAATAAGTGCCAAGGGGTGGTTTACAAGTTTGTTTGGTTGACGTCGAAGGTCCGAAAATTTCATTATGGGGAGTATCCATAAGCCAAACCGCAGCCGCTGGCCGGAAATCGTTCGTTCATCCTCTCTGTTCCCATACTGTACCATTCAAATAACATTGCAAACCCTCAAGATGCACCTAAAGAAAAGGATGCGTTAGGGTTCAAAGTTGTCATCACACTATGATCACTTTTTGTCTGGAGGGGTTTTCGCTATGCTAGACCAGCTGCCGCAAAGGTCGCCGCAAAGTGGTGTTCACTATGTTGACGCGTTTCACCTGCCGAAATGGCCATGAAAGTAGTTAGGAAGATGACCTCACAAATGAAATTTCTGGAGTGATACATTCATTTCATCAATTGGATCCTGCGAGGATCATTTTCCTAAGTGTCGGAACCTGAGGGCTATCCAAATGCGTGTTTTTCCCATGAATTCGCCTTGAATTCCAGTTTGCGGCCATAAGATAATGGCGCTATTTTCTGTTATTCAGCAGACAGCAAGGTACATGAACACATCCACAAAGCGCAAGGTACATGACCACATCCACAAAGACCAACTGAGGCCAACACCGCCCATCCCTTACACAAACATCCGAACACAAACATCCGCTTGGATTGTTCCACCCAGCACTGTTGAAGATCCCGGACTTCTCACTCGAACTGCCGGCCGCGTAACCGACGATTAGGACGGAGGCGGTGGCGGGGGAGCCTCAGTC
>JADGKA010000439.1:0-20832 GCA_027604605.1 Borealophlyctis nickersoniae
GGGCGGGTATGAGTAGGTGTGAGGTGGGATGGGCGGATTTATTTCGTCTTATTTTCTTTTGTTTATTTGTTGGTGTGTTTGTGTGGGTAATCGGCAGTTGAAATATATGATTTGTGTAGTTTTTGGGTTGTGTTTTTTTCGTACATTATTTAGTGCATGTGTGTGTCTACTTGAATGTGTGAGGCAGGTCTCCCTACTGTAGCTACGTGTGGTTCTATTCTGCGTAACCCCCGCGCATCCGCATCGCATTGAGCCGACATTGCTTCCGTTGCTTTTCTGGGTGCTGCGGGTGTTCATTTCAAAATGTCATAAGTAGTATAAGACACCCAGCGCACGGACGACGTGGTAACCAAAGGCGTTGGGATGCTATCATAGAAAGTCTGAACCACCAAGAGACGAACGCTGGGTTAACCTGACGTTTCGGAATAAAGTCTTGGTTTTTTTTTCTCCTTCAAAATGAGAACGGACACTTTTGTGCAGTACACAAAAAAGGACCTTTGTCGGCGCGCATTCATACTTGGTGTTGCCAGACCGTTGTGAAGGGTATTGCAGACCGTGACGTGTCGGTCGAAAACGCGTGAAGTAGTATTCTTTCGTAGCCGGTGTCCCGCCCTTCACCATGTCTTGCCGAGAGTCTCCAATTCTTTTTTCCTGGTCAAACCCGGTCACGCGGCTTCAGGAGCAATCTACACGTCCGGTGTTCTCGGAAAAAAGGGCTGCCAGTGAAGACATTCAGGAACTATTGTATCCCTAGTCCGTCCCAGGAAGTTTATCCGCATGGGCAATGCAGAGAAAGATCTCAGCCGCCGTACGACGTTTGAGGGTACCCATAACCGTGGCATGCATGATGATACTAGTGCACCTATTCAGTTCGACTATACACAGAGAATCAGGAAGTCGAGATCTGTCCTGGTGTTTGGATGATACCGCGTTCGATGCGTTTCGCGGTTTACTCCTCATGCGTTCCCTTTTTTTTTGGCTGCTCTTTGGTCATAGTACCCATAACCGTGGCATGCATGATAATACCAGCGCCCCAACTTGGTGTAGTCCGAATCCAGGTTGCCTACACGTAACGAATCAGGAAGTCGAGCCTTGTCGTGGTGTTTGGATACCGCGTTCGAAGCGTTTCGCGTTCTACCCTCCTGCGTTCTTTTTTGTTTTTTTTGGCTGCTTTTTGGTCATAATAGAGAGGCTTGAGGAAGTGTTTCAAAGTTGGAATGCCATTGTAAGTGTTGAACCGTTGCAGTGATGATGGAAACGACGGGACCTTCGCGGAATAGAGTCTTTTGACCCCAACCCACTGGGTGACTCGTGCGTGAACCTACGCTGACATTTCACCGCAAAGTGGGTTTCCGTACCGTAAGTTTGCCTCGGAAATCACCAAGCTGTCGGTGATGGGTGGACTTGTTCCATCCCTCAAACAGTTGGGACGCGGTACGATCCATCGAATTTTAATATTTTCGGATATCTCCCTCAAATGTTTGCATATTCACAATACTCTCCCTCAATCGGAGCAAAGTTGTAAATATACATTGAGAGTCGCAAATTTAAAGGTCGCCTTGCTGAAAGTTAGGAAGAAACGTCACAAATGAAGGACAGTACCCCAACAAGTGACCCTCCTGCAACACCAACCCCCAATCCATAGGAAGCGCAGGTGATGCGACTTCACATGGACGTAAAGCAGATGAACCACTGACATCCCATGCAAAAAGCAAAAACCAAAAGGCAGGCAAACGTCCCGCAGGTACGGGCGACTGGAGGAGTCAACGCAGCAAAAAACAGAACTCAAGACAGGTCCAGCTACGCAAGTGTGACGGGAGGATCAATGCAGCTAGACGCCACAACATTGCATATGGCATGTCGCTGAAAAGAGAGTCACACGTATTGCAAACGAGGTAACGCTCATGTCGCAAACGTTCAGGGAGATTTTACATAAGGTACGTGTATTATGATTGAAGATACGCGAAGTTTCAGGGAGATTTTTGAAATTTTCCCATTTTTTAATCCGTCTCCGCAAACGCTTCCTGGTCTTACTCCGTTTTGCCGCGCAATGTGTGCTGCAGCGAACGCTGCTGAAAGACAAGACATAAACGAAACCACGCGGAGTTGTTACCGTGTATGTCAGCAACGACGACTCCCAAGTTCACTTGAAACGGTGGAGGTTACGGTTGCCGCTTTGCTCGCAAAAGAAAATTCCCCAACGGCGGCAGCTACTTGATGAACGCGAAACTCATTGGACGGCACCGCTCTCCAACCAGAAGTCTCCCTTTCCTTCGCAATTTCCGGACATGTAGGTCCACCGACGAGGACGTCTCTGTCCCGGCGGACGTGAAACACGTGCTCTTTCGAAAAGCATACCACTGGTTGCAGGAAGGGCAGTGTACTTTTCAATTTCAAACGGATAGTATGCCCGCGTTCGTATTCAATACGAATGGCAGTAAATCACTCGTTTCACCTGTTTTTTGCGGTGGTGGGGGCTGTGTATTGAGACATTTACCGGTGGTAAGTGGCAAAAACGAGGTTCCTTAGGTTTAATTGAGACTTTTGAATCTGGCTTGTTTGTCCTGACGGAGCGAGCACAACGATCCTGCACTGTCAATCCAACATAACGGTCCCCTCCCGCGTCCCAAAAAAAATCCGGTGTCTGAGTGAATTGACCCTCCAGAAGGAGCAATTCACCGCATGACCGCCCATCCTGCGTCCCAACCCTTCCTCTGAACCTCCGCTAAGCAGATGATCGGTACTGGTACGGACCAAACCCCGTCGCAATATTATGTTTCCCCTCCTTGCTCCACGCGCTGCCGCCGTTGCATGCACATCTCAGGCCGAAATGGAAGTCAGTCGCGGTTGTCCAGACAATGTTCGGATACCGCATTTGGAAGGGGTCCATTTGAGCATGTCTTTTTTCAGCGTGGTTTTGACGAAAAGCGCGGGGCCAACGTGAAGGGAAGGTTCCAACCGCATACATGAAGAAAACGAAGAAACCTATATGTAGACAATGGTGCTATTCACTTCAAATGAATTGACCGAGTCGCAAACGGCTTCCAGAACGCGTCTGTTTGGACGCGTCCGCGTTAATCCCCTCGCCTCAAAAATAAAAACGACATATAAGGGGGATAGAATCCACGCGCAAAAAAACCGCACCGTTATATGTCTAGCGCTCACTCTCCTTCCTCGACACCTTCCTCTGATAGACAAAGTACAGACGATGCCTTCGAACACCGTGCGCGAAAGTTCCTTACGTTACGCCACTGGGAAGCTTTGACCGCGAATGGACGTCAACCGAAACGGTACGAAAGCGTGACGGTGCAGAGAATCTTTGGAGATTTGTCGGATCCGGAGCGAGACGGTTAGTGAAATGCAAAAAAAACGGAGAACAACGTACCCTGCTTCAGGGATCGGTAACATCGTTCCGCTGCTTCCCCTTCCCGTGCAGAAAACAGGAATCTAATTACGCAAACGTCCGAGGACCTCAACAAACGTGGTGACTTTAACGGTCTGTGGGAGATGGTGTGGGGTGAAGCCAACCCCCAAAAACCCAACAACCACGGGACGGATGCTGAGAAACTAGAATTTGATTGGGTGGCCCATGTTGCGACTGGAACCCCACCCACGTACACCAAAAACGACTGCGTTGCAATCCAACCGAGCACACCCAAGACCACTACCACCACAAAGAATGTGCCGGATACAGAGGACCTCCCCTGTCGGTACATTGTCTGTGACGCCTGTCCGGACAGAACCCACCTCAAGGGTAAAGTAATGCAACTGGAGCGTGGTTTGGAGTTTCTGTTGCTCCGGGAGAGACAGCGGCAGGGGAATGATAGTTTGAGGATTACAGACGTCGTGGAGACGGCTGGGTTGGGTAAGTCATTGGGAAGATGGTAAATTCACAAGGGCGAACAAAATACTAATCGGGGGCATGTTTTTCTTTTTTTTACAATGTAGTTTTTGAAGGCAAGACCACCGATGCCGCTGTCGAGGCCGCGAAGATTAGGACGTTTGTGGAAAGTAATCAAGGGTTGTTGAAGAATGCGATGGAGTTGTTGGAAGAAGGACGGTTGTTTTGCGCCGTGATGCCCAAACGTAAGTTGCCTGTCAGTCGCACAATAGTGGGCACCTTGATCGTATTTAAGGAAAATCACCGGACCCATCTCTTCAAATAGCACCAGAAGCACTCCCCACGAAAGAATTAAAAGAGCTGGGCGACAAGTTGGACACGGCCTGGGGGGCCGTGAAAACGTTGAAAATGGAAATGAAGACGGTTGAGGCGCAGCTCGCGGATCTCAGAGCGAACATCGCGATAATTGAGGAAGCCCTACGCAAACAGGGTCTCATGTAGTTAGTTGTTCTTTTCTTTTTTCCTAGAGACATTTAGTGTGATAATATAGGGGGCTAGACTAGGTGGGATATCTTCTTTCCTATTCTGATGTGTTTGATCGTCGTGTTTACCACGCAAAGAAGGGGAAAATATTTTAAGTTACAACGCGTCAAAATCCGCAAAGCAGAGCTCGTTCGGTGGATGCCATCAGGGATGCCATGGTGGAGGATGAATATGTCGCCGCAATGCATCAATTGAGCCCTTCGGAGCATCATTATTGCATTGCATTGCCATAAAATCCTAAAATATCCACCCGCCTTCGGCCCGTCGCATTGGGTTGGAACCTTGGGTACCGTAAGTCAGCTGCCAAGCAAGGGACCGCTCCGATAAATGACGCGTCGCTTGGGCTGCTTGTGGGCTTGTTCCCGTGCCCATAGTAAAACCCCGCCCCGTTTCGCGCCCAGGAGCCTCCATTCCAATCCTGCGGTTTTTGTCCCGCATTGTTTCTTGGATCGGGATCCCGTTCACACACATCCCCGTTAGACTTTCCCTTACTTTTCCCTTACCGCTGTCAAAAAAGCTCGCCTCTTTCAAGCAACTTGACCCCACTCCCACACCACGAACACTTTTCACACCTCTCTCACCGTCGTCCACTCTCTGAAAACGCACTGGGTTTACACTCACCACCCCCTTTTTCATGGCGCGCCGCCGACGAAACATCAAGAAAATCGCCGTTACCCCACCTCCACCGTCCCTCGCCGACCTCTCGCCGGAAGAGCAAGCCTACCTCTTTTTTGTCCAGGAGGAGACGGACCGGTTCCAGGCTCATAACTTTGCCCTGGAAACGGGGTTTTTTAGGATGTTGGTACGTTTTACCTTACCTGAGGAGGAGTGGAGTTGCTGCTGCTTGCTGCCAGACGGGTTTGACAATATGGTGGTTTTCTCATTGTGTACCGACGACGCAGTTTGCCAGCATGCTATACGGACGACCCCTCTTCTACCAACAACGACCTCGCCCGCCGCTGCCCGCAACCTTGGAGCGGCGAGATTCGGGGTTGGGTATATGATTCAGGGGGCGGTGCGGGCGCGGTGGGGTCTTTTTTCTTGTTGATAATATGTTTTTTTTTTCAAGTTTTGTCTTGCTTGTATGTGGGCGCGGATGTATAAAGTTGTATGGGGGAGGAAGGAGGAGGAGGAGTGTGGCGGGAGGACCATGCGATGGGTAGATAATATAGTTGACGTTCTTCAGGGACGTACACCGGACGATAGTTGCCCCCTTAACAAAACGCCGCACCCATTGCATTGCGTCCGAGAATCCAATCCCTTACCCGCAACTATGTACAAACCCATCCGGCCGTTTTTAATGTGCCTTCCGCTCAGGAGACCCAAGTCGGTGTAAAGCAATCAGACGTGCTGCAGGACTCGAAAGAAAACAACACTGCTTCGCATGCGACGGGAGCGGATGGCCCACTCTGGGACATGTTCAGTGATTGAGCGTTCTTCAAATTCAGAATTGATACTTCACTCTCAAAGCCGTGCAATGCCAAAAAGGACCCTCTTGCATTAAGATTATTGGATCGATCCTGCGATGGCTTGAGGCGCTGTATGCCAGCTCCAAATTCGTCCGGCGAAGATGTCACCTTTGGACGGGTGGGCATAAGTCGATGGCCTGGTCTGAAGGCAAGGTTATAAAGCCAATCACACGACCAGTACTTTGTTTTTTGCTTGATCCCGTATTCCAAGACCCGTAAAAACATGCCTCCATGCCGCCGGGCATCTCCCGAAAGGTGTGGTGGTATCGTGCCTGCCCGGGAAAAAAAGTTCGAGGCCTGCGACTCGGCAGTGCGGATACCCAAACCTTATTTGTGAAGCGAAGAATCCTTGCTGCCGGATCATGGGCGTAAGGGTTCCTGAGCGAACATAAGTGGATCATCAGGGACCCAAAGGGAGAACGTGCTCCCTTGCTTTAAATTGCCCTTCAAAGCTGCTGCATGACTGTAAATCAATGCAGACCCTGGCGCTCTTTCTGCGCCGCGATGTCGTTCGCCTATAAAGCGACTGTCCAGGGATGCTTGTTTTGGATACCGTGATAACCTCGCTTTCTTCACTGCTTTGACATCAAAGCCGAACAGATCGCCGGGGCGAAAGGCTTTCCAGAGACTAACTTACATCCACATGGATGACGGCCAGCATAGTGTGGGCTGCTGAAAAGTACATAACTGGGCAGTCAAATCTATATATTGCGGACGCTGCCACCAAACAACGTCTCTCCCATGATTATGACGCGGGTCAGGCCGCTTCGTAGTAATAGAGGCGGACTTGCGTTTTTTTGCGCCGAAGCAGAATTGGACACTTACCGCAGTTCCAACAAACCGCACGGTTCGAGCGAATGAATGAATAATGCAGGTTGCAGACCCGCCGTCAAGACGCACACCCAGAGCACAAAATACCGGGCTCCAACTCAGTTTCGCTAGTTGCAATAGTCTCCCTAACTCACAAATGTGTTTTTTTTTCGGTGAACTAGCGGAAATTCGAGGTAGGGTCCTCCTTTAATAGATTAGAACGCTGCGGTGGTTCGGCCCCCAAAAAAAACAACACATCACTCAACCAGGAATGAAACCGGATGTTTCTCTTCCCTGCCTTCATCGCGGAAATGTGCACTTCATTCCCACCGGCGGGCGGAAAAGCAATTAGACGAGGTACCTTCACCAAAACCATGACGATGATAAGTTTTGACTGCGCGGGTTGAGGCAAAGGAACAAACGGTGAACCCGCAGTTGGTGGGAGCATAGCTTCGTTCATGAGTGTTTCTCTTGTCTCACACCGTGGCTTTACGTCTTCAGTTGAATTTAGGTAGCCCCCGACACAAAAAGACATGTATACAATTGGTTACACTATGGCCGTGTCGAACCGTCATACAGCGGTCCGATAGACCCTCATTGTTACCCTCCTCAGTGCATTCCAACACCGTGCAAATGATGGATGATAATGCCTCACGAACTTGCCAGGATATTGCGATAATCATGATGTCAATGGCAATGAGTCTCAAGACTGTACGCAAAGGCTTCTTTTAGATTCATTTTCGTTCACGTTGAAACAGTGAACGCCAGGCGATGACCGCGCAATGGCAGCAAAGGCTTGAATGCAGCGTTTCATGACCTAGGACGCCGCAGTGTCCAGGTACCCTTCACCGAACACCACAGTGATCATAGGTTTTGACTGCGTGGGTTGAGACAAAAAATGAACAAACCGATTTGGCACCGACACGGTCCGGTTGGTTGGCAGATGGTCGTGAGGCAGTCTCTGTTTACACCGCTGATGTCGAATCTTTTATGTTTTTTTTACTGGAGTTTTACCTGCGCTCCGTCTAATTTGTACGCCAGAACAAAACACTCTCATTCACGGCATATGGCCGTGTCGAACCGCAGCGGTTTGATCGACCCCATGAACCCAACGGATTTGCGGTACTGCAGAATCACAGCTGACAGCACTTGCCGTGCTTTAAGTTCGCTACAGGGTTCAGGACAGGCACCTACTATGCAAAACCAGACTCGTTGATTTACTTCTCTCCCCGCAAACAGTCAATGTGAGGCAATGACTGCGCCATTGCAGAAAGGTTCGCACCCGGCAGTCAAAAAGCCATTAAGACGCACAGTCCAAGGGGCTTCTAAATGGATGACAATGTGCATATTTTGGTGCCTTCCCGGCGGTTGAGCGGAACTGGTCAATCCACCGTCTTTTCCGTGGTCCTCATTCCTCTATGTTTGGTTTTTTTTCTGTCGCACCCCTGGTTTCACCGTGGAGGGGATTCTCTCCCCCCGCGCAGTTTGGATACCGTCTGCGCGCGCAGTGCCCACCAAAAAAAAATTACTGAACGGAAACTGAAACGACGGAACCTGAAACAGGCTCATTGTCCCATCAGGTCCCCCTACCACTCTGTTGCCGTGATCATTGGGCGCTGCTCGTACAAGTCCCGACAATCGGTTGCTCCATTTGTTGCACAGTCGTTCTGGGAAAACTATGCAATTGGTGTGTGGCGTTGATATAGTCAACCAACCATGTAACTAGCACAGCAATGGGATATGGACACGGCATTCTTCGACAAGAGCACCACGGCCATGATGAGCTCCGGTCGCACGGTTAGGTAAAGAGCAACTGTTTTGTGTTTTGGTTTGTCTTTGGTACGGTGACCGTATGATGGTCAAGTGGGATGGGCACGGAGATTGTTTTTTCGCTTGACATATGACTTGAAAGGGTCAGGTTTTTTCCGCCGTGCCGGCCAAGCGAACGAACGTTTTTAACTTGCGCAATTCGTCTTTGAGGAAAAAAGACTATCAATAAGTTTCAAGAACCACGCTCGAGGCAGTATATGAAACTGAAACATCAACCGTTCCATGCTATCTACACTGCTTTGGCTGCTATCTACACTGCTTTGGCTCAAGTGCCCCAAAATGTCGTGCATTTGATTGAGGTTCACCACTGGCGCACTCAAGGCGCCAGGTTTGTTTAATGCGATGCGTGATACGTTCTGAGTGCTTGTAGTGTGAACGAAATGATTTTCGGAAGCCTTACAAGGGCCGGTCCCCCAGGCTCATTTGATATCAACAACAAGAGAGTACGGATTCGCACCCGCGTGAAGGAGCAGCTGTGTGCCATAGGAGTGGGGGCCACTGCCAAGGCATGAACCCGCAGTGGAGAACCTTCTTCCATAGCTCAGTGGCTCACAGCGAGAAAGACTTATATGTGAATCGCTGTGTCGCCTCGGTGGTAAGTTTTCAATCTCCCCATGTGGAACAATACTGGTAAGCGACACAGTGAAAAGGGTTTGTCTTTGGGTCTCACGGCAGGATACCCCGCGCAGCGGGTCAGTACTGTTTTAGTGTTTTGGAGTGTCTGACAGATCCACCGGATGCTTTCTCGACGGTGTCGTATTCAATGTGTAGGGCAGTGATCATCGAAGCAATGTGGAAAGGATGTGGTAGAGTTCAGGGCCTGCGTAAAATAGAAGGAAGAGGGATTGAAAAGGCGCAGTACTTGTCCACTCAACGTCGCGGATGTCCCACGAGGTTCCGGTTTCTGTGCAGTTACATGCTCCGTGCGTTTAACAACATGGGTAGATGGGTTACTAGCGTCGGGTCGGGGCCGCGGTGACGCCAACGTAGCGTTCTGGTTTGAACGTTGGCTTGAACGGGTTACGTTGGGACTATTCCACACCGCCGGCGAAAAGATCGGCTTCATGTCTTGCTTAACGGCCACACGATACTATGTTAAACCACACAAAACATCCTCGGCTCTCGGACGCTCGATCATTTGCTATGGGGACTGTGTTGGTTGATTGGTTGACGCGACGCGTCCGCGGCCCGGCAATGGGGGTAGACGGGAGGAAGTGATGGCATCATTATTACTGCGAAAGCGATCAGATAAACAGTGTCTTTTCAATGTGTATATGTGCCGAGTGGAGACGGGGTGTCCTTCCTTACTTCCTTTTCAACACCGACGTTTCAAACCCACAGCAACATGGCGGCTAGTCCTGTTACACCCATCATGTCGACCATCGTCGGGCACCTCTTCACACTGACCGAAAGATACTCGCACTACGAGCGTCGACCGTTCCAGCATCAATCCCAGCACCCCTTTCTTTTTTCCCCTGCTTCACCTCTTCAGATCATCCCTGCCAGAAACAGCGCCCTCTTCCCCCGCGTTGCCGCAGATTTATTTGTTTTGGCCGCCCATAGACGTGACGCCGCCAAAGCCGCAAGCTTGAAACTCAACGTAAGAATGTTAAAATCGGCTTTTTTGCGCCTACCCGTGCGAACGCTGGTCAACACTGGTTGTATGCTTTTGGCCAGGTGTTGAAGAAAGATTTGGACGACGAAAGGACGAGAAACCAGGTGGGTTGGTTTTTGCTCGGGGATTCGGATCTTTGACTTGCACCCTTTACACCTGTTGCTAAAATCTTTTTTTTGGCCTTTCCCTTTCAATACTCTTCTCTATCGTTCACGTACTACATTCTTAGGCTTTGAAAAAAGAGCTGGCGGGCGAAAAAGAGAGACACAGAGTACGACGTTTGGACTCCTTCCGTTCTCGGCACCTCGCCTCTCAAACTTAACCACCGCACATTCCTGGCAACACCCTGTAGGAGACGCTTGATAAGTATAAGGATTTATACCAGGAGCGGGAGCAGTTGAGGGAAGAGCTGGCAAAGCAGAGGGCATATATCTCCGTAAGTACTTCTCCGAAATCATGATCAAATTGTTCTTATAAGGTTTCGCTAACGAGACGTGGTCTGATATCAATAGTACACGGAGGTGGGAGCGTGGTGCAAGCGCGCACTGCAAGCTGAGAGTGTGAGTAGCTTCATTTAACTTATTTTTCGGTTCCTTTCATTAACAATATCCGGAAAGGCCCTTGCCGAACGAGAAGAAATGCTGATACACCACTATTCTGTTTCAAGACTTCACGCAACCCAAACTTTTTGCAGTGTCAACTGGATCACGCTCTCAACGGGTGGGAAACGGAACGTCAGCGCACCATCTCCCTCACCTCAAGGCTCGCCGAGCTGGCCGGATTCGCGGTTCAAAAGTACCGCCAATTCTTGGGGATTTTTGCCGCCAATCACATCCGCGTTCCTCCTCTTCACCCCAGACCGTGGGCTCCACCGGGCCGCATCAACGGTAAGTACTTAATCTATTCTGTTTTTAAGGGAAGAGTGTGGCTAATTATATTTGATATATCACAGAGATTTTTGGGGACGAGGGTACTGGAGATACCGCCAAAGCAGCGGAGTAGATTTTTTTTTTTTTGGTAAGTTTGCAAAGGTTCATCGCAATGGTGGCACAGGGTTTCGACCTCACATCTCTTCTGAAACACAGAGAATGGTTTCCTTTTGCTTTGCGTTGGTGTTTGTGTTAGTGTTTCGCACCCCCACCGTCTGAAAACTCTACATATAGTGCAGGATTTTTCTTTTTTTAGTGTCATAGTCGTAGAGTAAACTTCATTAGTTCGCCGGTTATTGAACAACTACAATACTACTGGACCGCGCAGCGCCATTTCAGTACCCCACACACATACAGCTAGCTTAGAAGGGTGCCAGCCAAAACGGACAGTCTTCGCCACCGGGCCGCGTCGCGCGCGGCCAACACCTGCGTGCGCAGTTCTTTTTTTTTGGACAAGGGAAGGCAAGTACTTTACCAATCCTTTACACACGCTTTACCATGATTATTCACATTCGGAAACATTCAAAGTAGTGAACGGGGCCGTCCAACCCTGATCTCGAGTGGAGCTTGCTACTCCTTTCACAATCCCTTTTGGCGTGGGGTGCGGACCAAGGTACAGCATTGCTTCTTCAACCCTTTTTTGTGGTTTCGCGGATACCACTTATTGCGTCTCCTGGTGTAATTGGAGTAAGAAGGACCCTACCCTAAAATGGATGTGGTGTCCAAAATCATCTGGGTATTCAAACCATCTCAGTTTTGGCCGTGTCAGTCCGAATTTGTGTAGCAGTCCGAAGACGAGACGGGCCGAACCATCCGCGATTTTTGGCAGCAATGACGGACATGATGGCAATGTGTAATGTTACCATTACAAGGACCTACTCTATGGTCGCGGCACACCCGCTAGGAGAAGAAAAAAAGGCTCCGGACGCTGCGCTCTACGAATGGGAGACCGTGCGGGATTGTACTCAACTTCTCACCGCCCAACTGGGTACCTCCGCCTGGTGCTCACGCGCGTCGCTGGTTTCGCAACTGACAAGTAGCAACAATTCCTACAGCTTCACATCAACACAGACTGTAAATACGAAGCTCCAACCATCTGCAAACACGCTTTCAAAGGTCACGCCGGAAGAAAAAAGCCAGAAGCGCGGTGATGGAGGAAGTGAAAGGTGAGAGTTTCCCAACACAATTTTACAACACCTAATGGTATTCGGTCATAATCATATTGAGGACCACGAGACACTCGGACCTGGCATACACCGGCTAGGACACGAAAAAAAGCCCACGGCCTATGCGAACAATCAGACACTGCACCGCAAGGACTTTGGATACCGTCAACGTGCGCAGTCCTTCAGGTGGGATACCGTCCCACCATTCCAGGCGGCGAATGGGAGCGACCAAGGACAGTTGATGTGAGAACTAAAAAATGCATTGCCTCCATTTTTTCCCCGATTGCTACCATGGCGGTATTGAAAAGGTAAGGGGCACATCAAAAAACGGAACACAGGGAAACAAATCCACGAATGGGTCTGTTTCCTCCGGGGTGCTGTTGATACTTGCGCGACGTAGAACGATGGCCGATAGGACGTAATGCGGGTGGGGAAAGGTGGGACCACACTCATGCGCAAAAAAGCGAGCTGGTGGACGGGGAAGGTAAGTGGAATGGAAAACGCAACCCAACATTGGAGCAGACATTCAAGGGTAAGCAGAACGAAGTAGACAAGGGAGATATTGGCTGTGACCAAGGAACGACGCCATCTCGAAGGATGGCGGAGGTGAAGATGATGGTGGTGGGTCGGACGTAAACTCACTCTCGAGCCGGGTAGGGTCACAGAGCAAATTGCTCCCCAGAACGAGGACGTTTACCATTATGAATCGCTGTACGTGTTTGTGGGGGTTGGTTTTTGTGGGGCGCTTTGACGTTGGGAAAAGTGAACATGTAGTGAATGAAAAAAGGCTTGAAAGTAAATATAAAATGAATCAGGGCTTCAGGTGTAGTCATCGTGGGTATCCATCATTTCTTCCAAACGGGCAATTGAGGGCTGGCATTATCAGAGTCCCAAACACTGTGTTGTGTTGTATCGGAAGCATTAAGGTCGGCATGTACGGAACGGTGAGTGAGACGAGGATATGAACACTTGGGGCCATGCTTCATGCTCGTCCCCGTTAGGCGCATAATATGCCCAGGTCGCCCCACCACACAAAAAGTCAAGCCCGGGCGCAAGGAGATACCCGTTCCTGCTCCTTTGGGAAGGAGTCGGCAGGACTACGCATAGTTGAGCTTCACCATGACGGTTTTGCAACACTCGTGATAACCCCTCTTCATCAATTTGAAAAAATCAGTTGCGTTCACGTGCGGCATTAAATAAGAGGGGGTAATTTGGAGCGGGAGGCTCCTTTGCAACCCGCCGGCGTGGTATTCTGACAGTAGCACAAGCAAACAAGGTTTGATCCATTAACTGAGATCGGAAACAAATCAACATCCTCAAACTCGCCGCAACCCTGTTTGCAATGCAGAAATGAAAGAAAAGTGGAACACGACGGTGTCATCAGCCGTCCACATGTTCCTGCTGCTCGCCATTTTTTGGCCTGGTTGGATATCCATCCACCGTCATGTATGAACCTACCTGTTAACTGTATACGTGGCTAAAATACAAAACGGTTGGCCAAAGGACCGAATGAAGCGCAGTCTGAAGCCAGACGCACCACGGTAGGACCATGGGTGGACTGCGCAGCGGCAATGTAGATGCGTTCAGTAGCACGGTACCGTCAAATCACACTCGGTAATGTCCCCCGACATGTGTACCACAGTGACTTGTAAACCTCTCATGAGCGGGGAGAGTACGACCTGCCCGTTTACAGTTAATATAGCTTAAATATTCTTTTTTGTGGCCCACTTGCCCCACTCGCCCCACTCACAAACTGGTGAAAGACCAAGGCGCACACGCAGTTTCACCCCGTCGCTTGCTTTAACGCAGACCGAAAACAGCCAACTGACGGCTTAAACTGCTTACAGTGTCTGTATGTGTTTGCAGTGCAGGCATAGTCCAAAAGGGGCATTTGGATGGCGGAGAAAACGGTTCAAGAGGCCGAGGGAGAAATGAAATAAAACTTTCGAGCAGCCCAATTAGGCTGGTGGGTAAGGGTACATTATATCTCATACCCGGGCGCTTGGGGGAGCTGGAGGATCACTTGCGTAGCGCAGAAAAAATGAAGACCCTATTGATCCACGAGTCCTGATGTTACGGAAACATCCACTTCCGTAACATCCACATCAAACGCCTGATTCATTTACAGTCCGTGTGTGTGTGCAGTGCATAATGACCATTTCCCCAGTGCGGTTGGTACCAAAATGTACATTTCATACCGGGCAGTGGCACCCAAAACCGCTGTACCACTTGCGCAGCGCAGAAAAAAGGGGTCTCTGGCAAATGACGCTAGTCCTAATGGATGCGCGAACACGGCCATCAAGAATGCCAATCAACGGCTCGGACCGTTCGCGATTAAGGTGTTGTCAGTGTGGGAAGTGCCTGCGTAAACGGGGCACTTGATGGAGAGAGTAAACCCTTTCAAAATGTTGAGGAAGGAAAAAAGTAGACCGGACACTTTGCTCCCTAATGCCGCGGTGGCCGCTGTTTCACGCCATTCCGCGATTTCGTGGTTTCTGGACCAAGGTTCCCTTTGCAGATGGCATTTGGCAGCATGTCGTGCGGCCATCTAATGCAATATGCACCCGCCAACCAGGTCTGGGTTTCACCCGTTCAATGGCGAAAAGAAACTGCAGTTGTCCTTTCGCCATTGCCAACCCCTGTACCCGTCCTTCGAAGGGTATCTGGCAGGTTCGAGAACATTGTGACTTTTAAACAAACTTGTCGTGTTACCCACTGGGGTACCGTCATCGTTGGTTCCAGCATGCAGGAAGTGAGTGAGTGAGGAATACACAGGTAATTAACCTTTGCAGCGGCCAAAAAAAGACGCCACGCAGGTGTGGATGCGGGTGGGTCCTCAATCCTATGAACAGTTCCCACAATGTAAGTTCTTCCAACCGCACCACATCTACTGTAGAACGTGCGTGAAGTTCGCAGTCTTTCACCACTAGTGTCCCTGAATTACGGGGGAGCACGGTAACGACAAAACCCCCAAAAGTAAAAAAAAGTCTGCATACGACTGGATGAATTGGGAATACACGGGTCCTGGCCCTGTCCCTGGCACACCGAGTTTTGGAGTTTTAGGGTAAGCTTCCCCACTCGAGCAAATCGGCCGTCAATGCATCGATAACGATTTGTGGACAAACATGGCGTGAAATAGGATAAAAAAGAGTTTGTCGGGCTAGTGCACACCGGGATGGCGGAACTGGGTCCATTGCCCCGGTAACGCTCACATTAATGATATAGTTTGCGCGCCCGGAAGGAACCAAGATTTGGACATGGGTTTGGTTGATGACAAGAAAGTGGTTGGACTAGCGTACACACCTTCAGCAGAGGTGTAAACTCCAAAATCAAAACCAAGAAAAAAAGAGCGCCACTTATCGTATACCATATGCAACACCGCACGCGAGTCGTTGCGGTTTGCGGTCCCCATCACCTATCGCGGCATCATATTCGGAAGTGTAAACGTGCGGGAGCGTGAAAATGGCCATTGACACAGAACGAGGCAAAACCGGTTTCTGTCTAGATAAACGCTTTCCATACGGTCAAGGTTACTTGCCATATTGGACGCGGCAACCCTCATGTATGTTAGAACCAGAACGCGTCGGGTACCGGGCGACTGCGCAATCGTTGCGAGAGGTATTGGGAACCACCCACAACGATCATCATTCTACTGAGGATTCTTTTTCTTCTGTTTGTCAGGCACCGGGCACGCCGCCACCAAAAAAAGAGCATTTACAGGAATAAAGTGGATGTGGTTCATGACCCTTAAGGGTTTCATGTGACGCTTTTCAGTTGGTAGGCCATGCCGGTCGAAGTGCTTACTTGTAAGCCGGGGGTTAAAAAAGGAAGTTTGGGTGGCAAACCAAACAGATGTCCTTGACATTTGACCGTGTTAGTATTATTCTGTAAACTTGTTGGACTAAACTGGCACACCAAGGAACGACTATGCTTGCGTGCCATGCTACTGTATGCATTGCGTCATCTAGTAACGACCATATCGTGCCCGACTGGAAAAAAATAGTGGTAGTGGGTGTCGACTGACGCGTCCGGGGCAGGAAATCTCATGCTTACCGAACGGTGAAGCTGCGTCAGAGTAGCATTATCCACCGTTTTACTCTTCAAGCCGGTAAATATCACGCAGCGGGGGTGGCCCATGCCAGAGGTATGTAAACATTTCAAAAACAGTGCGGGAGATGCCGCAAAAAGAAGATGTATACATAACCAAAAACATATCAGGAGCCGAAACTGGGGAAGTGGTCTCCCATTTCGGCGGCCACAGCTGTGTCTTCTTTATTGCGGTCTGCGTTGTTGCCCTCAGGTCAATAGTGTGCTTGTAAATATTCCTCTCTCCCGAGAGAGAAAATGGGCGCATGTGCGTCTTTTTCTCGATGCAGATTCCAGCTTTTATTCCCTCCGGGACAAACAGGCGGGCAAGTGAGATCACCCCTTCACTGCTTCCCATGTGGGTTAGAGCAATCGGCATTTCAAACCTGTACTTCAATCTGAGACCGGAAGCAACACTTGCGCAGCGCAGGAAAAGAAAAAGGATTCATAGAGGCTATACCTAGGCCTGATGTGGGTGGAAACACCCACATCAAAGGCTGGGACCTGTATGATTCAGGCCTTTAGTGTGGTCAGCGCCTGCCTGAACGGGATATTTGTATGGGGAAAGTGAAACCCTTTCAATGAGTCAAGGCAGGAAAAAAGTACACTCAAATTTGTTCCTTATACCACAACCGCATTGTTGTGGACGTTCCGCGATTTTCTCGAGTTCTGGACCAAGATTCCCTTTTAACCCTTTCTGCCGATGGGGCATCGTCGACGTAATTGGACAGATCACTTGCCCGCAGGGCAGGAAAGAAGGTGTCTCGTAACTAGTCCCGATGTGGGTGGAAACACCCACATCAAAGGCCTGCACCGTTTACAGTGTGCAGTACCGCCCAGTCCAAACGGGGCATTTGGATGAAAATGAGTAAACCCTTTCGATAATTCGATGGAGGAAAAAATATAAACATCAATAATCTCCCCAATGCCGCGGTGTCGTTTCGGACATTCCGCAGCTTCCCGGCCACCGTTTCCCTTTTCCCAGCACTAGGAGTGGGACAATTATCAGTTTATGTATGTATGTGCCGAGCCAAGTCCAGACGGGGCACTCAGATTGAAGAATAACCGTTGCCATATGTCAAGGGAGGAAAAATAAACACTTATATTTCATAATGCCGCGGCGGGCGCCGTCTCATGCCATTCCACAGCTCAGTTTCCCTTTTCGCAGCAACAACGTTGGGCAACCGTGCGTGGTGTGCATCCTCACCGGAGCTGTGATATGAACGGTTCGAAGTTTAGCGCGAAAAAATAATATTATGGAGGCAGATCCCCCTATGCCGGTACCGGTCCGTCGAAGGGGTATCCGGCAGGTATGAAAACGATTTGGACGTTCCACAATTTGGTGACTTCCGGAGCATTGTCGAGGGGTGGGGGCTTTTCAATATGCATTCACAACCATGATGCGCGCAGACGAATTTGCACGTCAACCGCAAGAAGAGTATAAAAAAGGGTTCGCTTCAAGGATAACTGAAGCGGCTACCCGTTATCCGGCAGGGAAGCGGTTTGGACAATGTTCGATTCTTTTTCGCAGCAGTGGGTGCAATGTGCATCCTCACCCACACCGTTGATGCGAACGGATTGGCTTGCACGCAAAAAAAAATGCTCTGCACACGCCCACGCCGGTATGAAAACGATCGGACTCTACATCACATAAAGTGGACCGGTACTCTATACTTCCGTCGTCCCTCCAGTCCCCAAACGTGAATGCGAACAATTTGGATTTCATGCGTTTGAAGAGAGATACCGAAAAAAATACACGGTGTGATCGACGAGTGTAGGGCGAGATACTCGGCCTTTGGAAGGTGTATCCGGCCGGTACGAAAACGGTTGGACTGCATTCTTCAGAGCTGTGCTTCATGGTCTGTGCCGTCCAACCCTCGCCCATACACATTACACCAGACAAACGGTTTGGATTTAATGCGTTTGAAGAGGGACACGAAAAAAAATACAGCCTTTGGCCTTAGAGGCGAAACAACTCGGTTCGGTACCCTCTTCGAAGGGTATCCAGCAGATTTTGAAATGTTTGGGCTTGTATATTGCACTTGGAACGGTACTTTACATGCTCCATCGTCCCTCCTCCCCACCACCGCACATCATGACGACCCTCCGAATTCACATACGCTTGCCAGTCCTCAAACTCTCCTCTGAAACGCACGCGTGTCATCAGCTGTCGCGCTTCCGCCTCGCAACATTTCGAGTACTAATGCTCACCTTCCGCTCGGGAATGATAGTACTCCGCCTTCCCCCAATCTCTCGCCGCTTTGACTTCTTCGTGTCGTTCGCTCTGTGTACCACCACTTATTAACAAATGTTGGAAGACGCGTGAGGGGCGGGGCGGACGGTATGTCGTTTACCTGCTTGAAAATAGCGTGATTGGCTTTGGATTCATGCACTTCTGCGGATCCGGCTGCTTTCATTGCTTTCAGAGGACACAAAAGCGCGCGGTTAGTCTTTGCCACTTGTGCGGGGTAGGGAAGACACCACACATACTGTACCACGTCCTTCATCCGTTTTGGCGTGGTTGCGCGTTAAGTGGCCTGCAATGTCCTAACCAGCCCCAAACCGCACGGTTACGGTTTGGAAAGTAGAGGGCCGTCAACAGGAATAGGGGAAGGGTGCCGTACCTTCATCTCGCCACGGAACTTTTCGTACTCGCCGTGGAGTCTGCTTGGGTTTGCGGACATGGTTGTATTGTGCGTGTGGTGATAGGTGGGAGGTTTACAAAAGACAAAAGATTCTCTTTATGGAATGCAGGAAACGATTGGGTTGAATGAACGTGGGTGGGATGGGTCTAGGCTATATTTATATGCTGCACGGAGTGATGTCACCAATTTTTGATCGGAGCGGATGGGCCGGTTTTGATGACAGAACGTATATGTTGACGTGGGCGAGGACTTTGTGAATAGGGAGTCGTAAACAAAAGGTTAAGGAGCGATAACATTTGGGGTATGCATATGCAACTTTGAACATTAGGCGCCCCACCTAGTGGATACCCGATGCTTTGATTTATGCAAGCCCTAGCCAAGCCCAATACAAGCCTCGTATGAAGCCACCCATAAACCGCCAGATTATAAGTTCATTTGTTTGATGATAGAACACAAGCACAAAAACACAAAAAAGAACGGATGAAGGAAATGAAATTGGAATGGTTGGATTATGGACAAGAAGGCCAGAATGAAGCGCTGAATCACAGAATCTTTTGGCGCAGGGTGGATGGATATGGATGCAGGTTCTCGTCCTTCGGCAGAATCCCTCAGGCACAGAGGCACGCCCCACCGTAGGTTTAGTATATGAAATAGGGAAAGGAGACGCCTCGATGCACTCGATGCATCCCTGCAGGAAAGAGAAACGGCTTGCACTGCGCGCGAAAGCAGACACCCGGATCAATGCAAAAAGAACTGCTGGAACGCGGGACGCAGGGATGGGACGGCTGCTTTGCGTCAGTCGTCGGGGGGGAGGTGAGGGGGGTGTCTTTGAGAAGCAAACGAGTCTTCCTTCATGAATCTTTTGAATTCCTTCAAACGTGAAACCGGAAGACATGCAAAACCCCATCCGCCCATAGTTCGAAGACTTTGAATGATATAAAACTACCCTTCACGTCCCGCGCGTCTCCCCGTTTTCGTTACTTCTACTTCCCGCGTCCACTTTCTACTTCCCCCGTCGACCACCACACATCACGTCTCCTGCTGTTTCCCCACTTATCATCCGTCGAAAAACCTAAATAATGACCCTCCCACCGCAAACCACAAAACTCGTCGTCAACATCCTCGAAACCATCGCATTCTTCATCATCCTCTTCAACGTCATCTACACGGTTCATCAGTTGGTCAGACGGGGGAGGACGAAGACCAATTGGGTAGCGTGTGTTTTTTCAGTCTGGTTGTTTAGGAAGACATTAGGTGTGCTAATACACGGTGTGATTAGGGAAATGCAATCGCGCAATCGCTGTGTCTGGTATGGTGCGTCTTATCATGGATGATCCTGGATGTCGCGCCATGGACGTTCAGCGACCCCCACGTGCGGGTGAAGGTGTACCAGAGCGTAGGGATGGTTTGGCTCATCGGTAAGCGTCTTCCTTCCTTCCCCGCCCCCGAAGCCGAATGGTTTGCTTTCGCAAAGGCGTCTACCGTTCACGAATCGGACCTTGTTCCTCTACATACGAAGCATACCTAACCCACCCACCCAAACCATTACAGGCATCGGCCTCCAACTCACCATAGTCCTCACCTGGCTCCCCATCCTCACCACCCTCCTCCACCTCCGTCCCCTCTTCCACCGCTTTATCCTCACCTTCACCCTCCTCATCTTCCTCACCTCCACCGCCCTATGGGCCTGGGGCCTCTCCTCCTCTTCCCCCGCTACCTCCACGTCCCGCCCACCCATGTCGTCCCGAATAGGCGGCGTCGTGTGGGGCTCCTACGCCGCGCTTTTATCCATCATCATTGCCGGGACCATTGCGACGGTATTGGTGAACACCAAGAAGAGGTTGTTGGGTGCGCAGGGCAAGTTTGAGAGTGTGGAGCGGGTGGAGAGTGTACAAAAG
>JADGKA010000440.1:0-20823 GCA_027604605.1 Borealophlyctis nickersoniae
GATTGGGGATGGGAAGCAAATTGGAGGGGGGGAGTGTTCCCGAAAGCAAACGGAGTGGGAAGCAAGGAGTGGGAAGCGAACTGAGAACGACGCGGATTCGCAGAACTCTTCAAGTGTAAACAGAGATTTTGCAACGAGCTGCACCGGAACGTGCTTCCAAAACTCGCATTCTCCACAACCTCCAAACCCCATCCCCGGCCCACTGTCAACAATGAACCGTGCGAACCGTGTTTGTTTACTTCGCAGAATCATGGAACATGGCAGTCGCTGTGTCTAGCCTCATACAACATTCAAACAAGTTCATGTCATTCCAATGCAAACGGCAAGTCAACCAGGACATTTCCAAATATCCCCAATGCAAGTCGTCCAATTTACAGTAGCCGCACAAGGTACCGGTACGTAGGGCACGGCCGGAAAAACCAAAAGAAACCGCAACGTGCACCCTGGGGAGTCTTTTGACTTCGTCGCTGTGGACCACCCTCAGGGAGCAGCACCCTGGGGAATGGAAAAAATTTCATTTGATAGCACCCCGGGGTAAAAAAATCCAACTTTTCGTGAGCGGGCGTTCTCACTCGCTATCAAATGGACAGCGGCGTTAACTGACTGTTCCAATGCTCCACATTGCCCGTGAACAACAGATCTGATACCGCTCCCTATAACCCGCGGATCATACTTGGTGCCAGCTAGTGTAAGCCACACAGTAGATCCAGGAGAAACCAGACCCACACGACCCCAATGAACGATCTCCAATGTCCGTTCAACGCGAGATCGCACGGCTGTGTTGGCCAGACAACCTGCAACAGGCGGGGCCCAACGAAATAGGAGTACTGTTGGGAGGTCGACCACATAAACTGCTCGTCTGCGTGGCAGCGGCGGTCAGGTGTCTATCTCTGGTAGGTGAGAGGAACCTTTCCAGCTGTGACCGCCGCATAGTCTCTGCCTGACTTTTTCATTTCCTGGTCCCGCCTGGTTCACGTCCAGCCAAAAGAACTGGATAAACTGCTCGAAAAGAGAGCGGACGGGTGGGTCAATGTGTCCGTAATTGGTATTTACGTTGGTTCGCAGTGCGCTCCTGAACGCGGCCAAGAACTTCTGGGTTATCTTGGTTGTATCCTCAACTTGTCGCCGTTGAATGTGGAAGGACGGTTTCTCACTGAATGGACACTTTCTGATGAACTTAGACGGGCAGGAAAAGAGTGGGTCATGGGTTGTGGTGCAGTTGGAACCAGACGGCAAGACTCCTGTTCTAAAGTGAGCTTGATGCGAACATCCCTTCTGAGTTCATACATGTGATATAACTCAAAACGTTTCCGACTTGCGATCCTCCAGAGCGATCTCCTACAATCATCATCCCCTTTCAAACCACGTCGCCCAAATCATATTCTACACTCCTCCCAATTCTCGCGCCCTCCAATACTTTTCCCTTCGCCCGCTCGCTTTTGACCTCTCCACTGCCAGGACCCGCTCCACCCCGCGCGGACCCGCTCCATCCCATTCAAACGCCGTCAACGACAAGAAACAACCAACAGCTGTGGGGATCGTGGAAAAGGCGGCTTGTCATGCCCGCTTGTTTGCCACCTGGGTGTCGGACCGCGACATTGATTATGTAGAAACTTTGATACCGGAGGTTGTTTTCGCTGGACCAGTTTCTTCCTTTGATATTTGTTTTGGTGGGAATGTTAAGAGGATTGGGACACAATCATGTAGTGCGACTGTCAAACCGATATCCAATACATTTTTTTTTTCTTCCCTACTCTCTTCCATTTTCACATGCAGTTGAATTCTTGCCACTCTGTTCAACGATCTGCGCAAAAGTTGGTTAATCCAACCTCGTCGCTGCTTGTGCGCCTCGGAAATTGGGTCCGCCACATTCTCTCCCACTTCCTTCGCTTTTTGTCTCCACTTTTACGTCCGCTTAACGCGCTGATGTTTGCGTTCCGGGTAATAACGACGGCTATTTTGGCAATTCTCAACATTCGGTTCGGGCGGGATGTACCGTTGAAGCATTACTCTGCTGCTGGTAAGGCTTTACTCCTTGCATTGTTGCAGAGTATGGCCGACGAATCTGTTTTTTCTTTATGGCAGCCCAACAAGTAGACTTGCGCCTCCAGCAAGTATGCTTCTGGCCTGGACAGTATACCGCCTGGCGAAGAACGACGGAAAAGTTGTCGCCGGTGGCTCAGGCGCAGTACATTGGGTAAAAAAACGCAGTTTGCGGATTAGTGCTATTGGATGTGTCTTACACCCCCTTCTACTCTCCATCGGTTAGATTTTACAACACGCTATGGCTGATTGCAAATGATATTATCATTGGGGTAGCGCTGGGCGCATTCTTGATGGAAAACTGCCACGCGATTGCCACGATTCTTGAGTCGAACTTGACTGTGAGCCGCAGTTTTTGGCAAGGACTGCAGCACTCATTTCCCATGATATCTCACCCTCGTTTTCCGAACCATGTTTCTTTTGCAGTACCTCACAATCGACTCCCTTCGCTCAACGGTCGTCTGGTTGATGGGCTGGCCCGCAGGTCTTAAACTCAACAGCGGACTCACCACCTTCCTCGGCGAATTGTTTTTATGGCTGATTCATGTTTGGAGTGGTAAAAGCACACAAAAGAACCCCTTGACATCCCTCAACATTCTGCCCACACATAACTCATTGCACACGTCATTTCCACACATTCCAGGTATAACCTCCTACATCCTCCCCGCCCTCCCAACCTTCATCTACTACATCGGCCTTACCGGCACATTCCTCGGATCCGGCATGATCGTCGCCCTCACATCCGACCTCCTCTCGCTCGTGACCTTCCACTTGTTTGTGTTTTACGCCGTGGCGAGCAAGATTTATTATTGGCAGGTGACGGTCATTTTGTCGCTGTTTTCTTTATTCAGAGGTAAGCATAGCGTTTTTCGTTGTTTTGTGTTGTTGAAGCTCCACGCATTAATGAGACTTTATGCAGGCAAAAAACGGAACGTGCTCCGGAACCGCACCGATTCGGCCGAGTACGACCTGGACCAACTCTTGCTCGGCACGATATTGTTTACGCTGTTGGTGTTTTTGTTTCCTACCGTGGCGGTGTATTACATTCTCTGTTCGCTGGTAAAAGCTACTATTTTGGTGTTTGCGAACAAGGTTTTGGTGACTCATGTTCGAACCAACGATAGAACCGCGTAACCGTCGTCGCAATCCAAGGCACCGCCGAAATCTCCCTGGCGTTTGTGAACCATTTCCCGCTGTTTGCCCTCATGCTTCGGTTCAAAGATGGGAAACGGTTACCTGGTATATCGCAATTTGTCTTTGCCCACATAGTACCTGAAAGGAGCTAAATGAGTTGATTTACAGCCGGTATCAGATTCGACATTTGCAAACCCGACGCAATCGCTCCTCGCCGGTGGTGGCGACCATGGCACCGTCCACCCGCGACGCGAAAACAATCGGGTGATACACTCAAATCAAGTCCCAATCCACCTCCCCGCGCAACGCGCCGGACCAAAAATGCTCGAAAGAAGGAAACATCCGGTACCCTCACCGCGTTGGACTGGGATGCACGTCCCCCCGGCACCACGTATCTGTATATCAAGGTACGTTGAGTTACCACACCAATAACCCGATTCCGTGCGCTAAATCGTTGATGAAACGTTTCTTGACACCAGAGCGTTCCGATGGACTTCACATCCTTGTTTTACCAGTACCAGTATCTATTCAGCAGGTAAGCTGTCCCAAAGATACACGCATTCTTGCATGTTGCAGCGCCTCTCTGGGGGGCATTAAGACCTGACACATCATTTCCCTTGCAAAACAATAGGGTTTGGACACACCACATGTCGTCCAAAGTCATCGCGTCGCTTTTCACGGGTGAGACGATTGAACGGTTGCCGAGATTACAGGTAGGGCGAGTGTGCGTACAGTGTCATGTTCAATGCTTGATTATGGAACACGTCGTTTGCTCATCATGGGGATACTTTTGGCTAGTATCCGACATTGCCGGAAATGTATGGATCGTTCGCGGATTTGGAGAGTTTGTGGCGGGGTGCTGGAGCGTGGTTTGGGCGGGAAGGGGCACCGATTAACAAAGATGCGTAAATACTTCTCGTGCTTGACTCACTCCCACGTCGAATGGGTTTAATTGAAAGCGTTCAAACCACGATGATTGCAAACATCAACGCCACCGATTCCAATATGATTTTTGTTTCAACAAGTCCGTCCGAACAGGTGGTTGACATCACATTTGTCGCTTATGGATGAGTGCATAATTACAATGTCTAATATATACAAAACTGGAAGTGCGGACCACCCATTTGCCGCTCATCCAGGGTCACCGTCGCCTTCTGCCAGCTCGGGTTCGAAGTCCTTCCCTATGTACTCCATTATGGTGCGCCCTCTCGCACGGCTCAAGCCAGGGACGCGCTGAAGGAGAGTGTCAAGATCGCTGTGGGAAAGACGCCGGTTCAGCGGAACGTCTTGGTCGCATATGAGACATCCTTCCCTTACCAATTCAGAAACTCCTTTAGAGATCTGAATCTGGCATTCATGATTGTCATTGCCGTCACGTCACTGATGCCGGGAATTGACAGGAGAAATCGAAACATCTATTGTAAAACTAGGTGGTCAACTACGGTGCGTTCAGCAATTATCGAAATGTTCCCTTACTTGATTTTGCTTCTCAGGCAATAAATCAGGCACGTCAATGCGTGCTTCTTCCTTTGCTTCCATCTTGGCCAGATCATGAATGATTTGCGCCGATTGTTCTGTGATGATAAACTCGTCAGATTAAAACCTCAATGGGAGAATTGCCATTAGCAAACCCACCAGAGGAATCGCTAAATAGCACGCGGACTTTCATCCGTGTCAAGGTTGCCAGAATGCCTTCAAATTGATTTGCCTTTGCCCTATGACCGACAGGATGTCAGTCGCCTGCCGTAAAGCCGCGCCACTGCTAAAACGTGCGTCGCGCCCTACATGCTGTCCGCTCCGTCATCCTTCTCCTTCTCAACCAAAATAATGGGAATGTCACACATTGCCTTTAGGGCGGCGATTTGATCAAAGACACGCTTATTGTACACGCTGTTGAGCAAATCTACCAAAGAAATACATCGGGTTACAATCAATTCAAGGTGTCATTTCGTCTGAAACCGGCGCTGTCACCTGTCTTCGTCTTCCGCTCAAGGGCGATGCGATTGCTGACGATGTAGTCACCTATTGCAAGCTGACGAATCTCAGTACGAACGCGAAATTTATTCCTGAGCAAGGAACAAATCTGACACTTTGCGTTAGATAACGACAACAGTGCGACATGGCCGTGTATGAGATTGGTGCTTACAGTTGATCGCATTTCTCGGTTGTCAACCAAAACGGTGACGCGACTGTCGACAACTTGGTAAACACTCTCCGCATGCGCTACTGCCCTTGACGGTTCAAAGAGCGTGGCCTTCGGGAACCGAATGCTCACGCATTAGATGGAAAACTTGTTAGCAAATATGGGGCTTGCAACGCGACTTACTCGTTGTGGTGTAGTCAGCTTAGAGAAATCACGTATTGGAGAAGGACCGGCGAAATCAAAGCGTGACTTCTTAGGTCCTGGTTGCAGGTCGGACGTGTGGAATATGGAACTTTTCGGCCTCAAGGAGTGATCTGGCGTCCGAAGTGCTGCGGCTGATGGATCTGGTCCTCCTGGATTCGTCTCGCCCATGATGGCTGCATCATCGGCAAGGTCGAGATCAAAATTATCATCCCACACAATGTCTGAAAGGCCCTCGAGATCTGCCTCATCGATCGTCAGGCTTGCTGGCGCCATGCCGGGCGAGGTTGGGGGATTGAGGGGAGGTTTTGAGGGTGGGACGGTTTTGTTTGAAGCGATGGGAAGTCCAGCTCGAGGCTCGGCCTGTGGTTTAATTCCTCTGTTTGAGGTTTGTGGAGGCGGTAGTGCCGGTTCTTTTCCTTTGACATTCTTCTGCACTCCTGCTGCCGGGATTGCACCTGCAGTAATACAGCCGTTTTTCGTTTTGGGAAGGGACACGCCCCCGTCGAGCTGCTTGCCATGTGCGCTTGTCATATCCGAACCACTCTTCGAATTGACATGATTGGATTGAGGTACCCGCCCAGGTTGAGGAGGAGCCAATTGCGCCGCAAATACACTTTTTGTCCCTCCTGGTTCGAATGGCGATTCAAACGTCTGACAATCAATCGCCTCCTTCTCTTGGTGAGTCCTCTTGCTTCCATCCACTCCCCGCTTTCGTTTTTGGCCTTGGGCTCGGGAGAACTGACCGAAGTCGTGGCCGTCGAAGTCGTCGTCACTTACTTCGGCTTCAACAGCTTCAGTGTCGTCATCGTCGACAATAGCCTTCTTTCGGCGATTATTTCCCTCCTCGCCCTCGTCACCATCGTCGACGATGAAATCCCGCAGATCTTCATCATCGTCATCCTCATCGTCCTCATCCTCATCTATCCAACGTGCTTTTTGTCTCCCAATCCCCTGCCCCAACCCGTATTTGAGGCGGAAGCCTCCCAAAGCTCTGCTACCCATTCCACCCAACTCAGGGCTCAGTAAGGACTTCCTATAAAATGCCATTAAATCCCCTGGAGACTTTCCGGCACAGGGCGATGCTGCCGCACTTATGCTTTGGGTTGCGCGAATCGGAGTTTCGTCATCCCCAACTACAAACCCGCTCAGATCGCAATCGTCGTCTCCGGAGCTTTCGTCGCTACTGACTTCTGACCCATCCTCTCCAGAAAGCTCGGCTTCTCTCTCAATGAACGGATTAGCGTCCACGAAGCGGGCTCGTTTTCGTACAGCGGGCCTACGTTGGGGCCCACGATCTTTCCTTTTCGCCAAAATGGGTGAGCCGCGTTCGCGAGGGGGTGGTCGGGGTGCTTTTTTACGGGCCAGCCTTTCCGCCAGGGGTGTCGGTACATCTTTCACGCCTGCGCCATCTTCATCTTCATCTTCAGACCCGTTAGGGCTTGGCGACTTAGCGAGACCCTGGCGTAAGCGCTTGTGCACACGTGGAGTTGGAGTGGCAAACTCAATGATGGGCGACGCACGCTTCTTTGTCGGGGTACTTATCACGAGTTTCCTTTTCCCGGGAAGGCGTATAGGCTGACTGTCCGGCAGGGAAGACGGAGAGGATCCAACCGGCATGTTTGTCGCGCATACGGGAGCTGCGCATGGAGAATCATCCTCCACAATGAGCCTGCGATTTCTTTTGACAAACCGGATTGGAGTTTGGGAAAGCGGAGGCGATGATGCTGGCTGTTCCTGTGGAGTATCAGACCGCACTGGGCTCCCCTTTTCAGGACGCTCAGACCTCAAAGCGTCACTAATGGCTTCCCCGCCATCCATCTGCTCCACCTGCGTGCTGCGCTTTGAATCCGGTGCATCTCCTGTTCGATCACCATCCACTTCACTTCCAATGATTGTATCAGCATGCTCCAAGCCAACATGCGCCCCTCCCGATGGTTTCGCATCCATCATCCGCATCACCTCCTCCATGTCGTCATCATCGAATATGATACCATCAAAGTCATCGAGTACAGTGTCGGCGGCATCTGGAGCATGGGACATTACCTCGACGGTTTGAGCGTCAGCGGCGACTCCGGTCGGTTCCACCACATTAGTTGGCCGTGTCACCGCTATGGATTTGGATTCGGTTGTGTGGGATGTGTCGCCTTGGCTGGGCGGCGGCAGATCTTTCCTTTCACAGTTCAGCTCCGAAGTCTGTAATCCCTGTTGACCAGCAGCTTTGAGTTCAAGTTGCAGGGATGGAGACGGCGGCTTTAAAGCTACTGTGGGGTTTTTGGTGGTGACAGATTTGTGAAGATCGTGCGGCTTTCCTGTTGCTGCGTTTACGTTCAGACCATTCGTAACAGTACCCAGCATTGGACCAAAATGTCGGGCATTGACAGGCTCTTGATCGCCTTGAGCTGGTATGGACCGACGTGGGCGCACCCGCTTAGCGGGGCAGAAAGGGTCTTTTGGCCAAGAAACGGGACGTCGTCGCTGCTTCAACAGTGGTGTCGCCTCCAGTTCGGAGAAGAATCTGTCTGCCTCGCTCGAATTCGTTACCGCACTGTTTTGCCGTCTACTCGACGTGGAATATGTGGGTCGCAAGGTCCGCGTCCGTTCCAGGACAGGCGTTTTCTCCCCAACAGACGATAGCTGCCTCCGTCCAACGTTGTCAACTGCTGGGCAAACGCCCGGTGAAACGGTTTTCGCCGATGCCCGCCCGGTTCCATCAGAACCCTCCCTCGCTGCGCTGGCTAACATCGCTGTGAATCGCCGCTGAATTTCTCTAGGTTCGCCGTCCCTCTCCTCAACGTCTACGCAGGTGCCATTTGCCGCAGTCAGCTGTTCCGCAAGCTTGGTCTCCCGCCCGCGAGAAAACTTCTTTAAAGGCGTTTCGGGCACCCACGTCTCCGGTCCATTGCCAGCGTCCTCAATCGCGTCAGCAAAAGCCTCCTCATCAGCCAAGACTCCTCCGAAAGATGGAAATGACGGCGAGAGGGAGCTGGCTAACCGAGGGGGCGACACGCGAGGATGCAACCTTCGTTCGTGAGATACCGTCTTTTCCACTGAGCGCTGAACATCCCTACTCTCAGCTTCATTCAGATCGCCACCGCTGGCCCCATCCTCCGTTATAAGAAGAGGAGGCGGTAGAGGAGGCACCTCATCCTCCTGATCAATTGCGATTTCAGTATCCTCAAACCCGGGGTCGTAAACCAAAATCCCATTGTCTTCTTCCGTATTTGCAATAACAGCCGGTTGCGGCACCTCCCCGTCACTGTCCCCGTCACCCTCCCCGTCATCGTCACCGTCCCCGTCACCGTTCCCTTTCCGATGAATAGATGCCTTTCCGCCGACCATGCGGTCCAAATCACTCTCGGACTCCATCCCATCATCCAATCTTCCCACACCCCGCTTTCCTTTTCGTCGAACCGCTTGCCTTGTATCAAACGCCTCATCATCCGACTCCGAACACTCGTCCAACTGAGGTTTTGGTGTGCCCTCAGTTCCGCCATGTTTCCTCCTGGCTTTCCGCCCGTCCTTTTTCACCGTTATCCTACTCTCACTTGGGTCCATCTCCACGTCTTCCATACACAACCACATCCTCATATCCTCTCCAAAAGTGCTCTTCTTCCCTTCCTCCTCATCCAGCGCAATCTTCTCCATCAATTTCACGCACTCGACAAATGCCTTGCTCCGCCGAGAACGATTCAGTTTTTTTTGCGGCAATTGGCGAGTTTGCCAGTACATGTATTTCCCCAAATTCACGGGAGGAGGTGGATCCTGCAAAAGGAATTTGCGCTCATACTCCGCATTTTCCAGCTCTGAGAGGTATGGACCCGATGAGTCGTTCTCTGCAACGAAACCATTGGATCCAACACCAGCGCTACTACGTCGCGCGCCTTTCGCAGCTGCTGCTTTCCCTTTGGCCGTCTTTCCAATATCGTAAATGGGTATCTCCAAGTTTTTCTTTACACAAGCGGGATGCACTCCCGCCGGGAACATTTTCGCCAACTCCTCAGGATACATTTTTATCCGTTTGCCTTGTTGATCCATAATCGCTTTCTGCACTGAGCGATACTGCGCTTGACTCTTTCGATGAGCGTCCTCTTCCCGACCTTCCGTTAAGAGCAAAACGACTTTTCCCTCCCGCTTGCGTCCCGTGCGTCCCATCCGCTGTAGCATGCGAATTGGGGAATTTTGCGCATCGTAGCATATAATTAGGTCAATTTCGCCAATATCCAGACCTTCTTCGCCGATGGACGTGGCCACTAAAGTATTATAACCTCCTGATTGAAACTTGGAGATAACCTAACAACGGGAGAGTCCGAGCGAGTCGGTGCATGTGCCAGAAGGCTTTCATAACGAAAGAGGCCTCACCTGAAGTTGCTCTTTTTGGGTGAACCCCTTGCCGCCCTTCTTCTTCCCGGCAGACTGACCTACGAAGGACATAACCCGAACCATAGGTTTCTGTTCCGACAGAACAGTCACAATCTCATCCACACTTTCCCGATACTGTGAGAAGATCATCACCCTCGTTTCCCTAACTTCTCCTCCCCTGCCCGATCGCTCCAGCTCCCGCGCCTCTTCCTCATGATCGCTGAAATGTTTCACCACCAATCCAACAAGTCTCTCAATCTTTGGATGACTGATGAACGCGCGGTCGGCCATTATCCCTCGCAATTGTTCCATCAGTCCGATAAAATCCCGATTGTTTAACAGTTCAGCGCGCGCTCGTGAAATGCGTTGACCTTCCTGGTTCGCTTCATCGACATACGTAGAAAGTGCCGCATAAAAGGAGCGAATGCTGTGTTGCATGAGCAATTGCAATGCGCCGCTGAGGGTCATGGCCACCCCAAAGTCGCCTTCGATGGTCGAGGCTCTGCCGGGAGTGAGACTGACGTTGTTTTCCGCTCGCCATCTCTCTCGCGCCTGCAGCAGCGCGAAGCGGCTGGCCGTATGTGGGTCAGGGTTGTAATACACTTTGGCACGGCACAAGCGCCCGATGTATATGCCCAAGATTTTGCAATACGCGTCCTTTATTGCGTTGATGGTATCACCCAAAGGCACCGTTACAAGTTCCAAGTTGCGTTGATGGATGTATGGTTTGATATCTAACGAGTCCTCAGTCCTAATCTCAATCCGCGATATCAAAAGATTTTCCACGACATTTTGAACGGTTTTGACTTCAGACCCAGGAGTCGCAGTGAGTGCCAAAATGCGAAACTGTTCGTTATGTCGACGCAGCTCGCGCACCACCTCGCAGTACGCATGGTTACCAGTTGCTCTATGGGCTTCATCAACCACCAGCAAAACCATTTTCTTGGCGGGGCAAGTACCCCGGTTGAGGTCGTTTTGCATGACCTGTGGTGTCAGGAAGAAGACGCGTTTGCTCATCCAACTGAGCCGTCGTAATTCGGGGGAAGTTGTCCCCGTCAATTCATCCGTCGCGTCCTGGAAGCGAATGGTGCGTCAGACAACCCAGTGCCCATCCGTCTCAATTTCCGGCCTACTACCTACCTGAGGAATCCCTGTAACTTTAAAGCACGCCTCAATCTGTTGGGCAACAAGCGGCTTCGTTGGCGCCATAAAGACAATCTTTCCCCCAGGAAACCACCGAAAGAAGTTATACATGACCACAGCCGCGATGAGGGTCTTCCCCAACCCGGTCGGAAGCGCCACCAACGTGTTAACGAACAAGCATCTCTGCACAATATTGAACTGGTAGTCGCGGACTGCGTAATTCGTGGGATAGATCCAGGTTTTAGCCGCTTCAGGATCGATCGCCACCTCTCCTCGTCCAGTATTCGACGACGCAGTGCCGCAGTCACCAGCGCCAGCACCAGCATTGCTCCCTGGGCAATACTGAGCTCTGGCATAACTGAGCGTCGTTCCCTTCGTCGTTCCCTTCGCTCTTCCCGTTCCCGTCCCGCCACTATGTTGTCCTGATTTCACGTTTGTGTGAGGACCGGCGGGACGGGTACCCGTCGCGTTGGGAATGGCACGGCTCGTAAATGAGTCCAACGTGGTTTGCCGTCCCCCTCCGCCCACCATGCCACTCCTTCCCGGTGCCGCATTGCTGAAACGATTTGTCCCGTTGGCACTGACGTTTCTCGCTGTATATTGCTGGGGCGCGGGGGACGGAATCGCCAGCTTAGTCCCAGCAGCTCCCGCAGGTTGAAACCGCGGTGGTGGTGCTTCCGGTCGTGGTGGTGGTGCGGTAGCCGCATTCTTTTCAGCGTTGGCCAAAGCCTCCAGTAACAGGTCATCCACTAGGTCGTCGTCGTCGAATTCATAGTCGCTCCCGGCCATTGGGATCCGCGGCAGAGTTGGGCTAGAACACCGGCAGATGAAAAAGGAACCTCCGCGTTCAGCTCGCCAATGCAAACCCCCCCTATATCAAGGACGGGCTTATTGGGTTTGCTGATCCTTCTGACACGCGGGAGTCTGTTGGTGGATCTGCGAAATTTGTGGTGAGGTGAGATGGGGATCAAGCTCTCGAAGGGCTGGCTTCGCTGACCCCGCGAACTGATCTAACCAAATTTGGACAGATTGAGCGGAGTGCACTGGAGCCGGATCCATCCCTCCAAGCGTCCGTTAGGTATCCATCTGCTAGTGTCTCGGACGCGTCGTCATAATTGACACCAGCACAAGCAGCACACTCCTACACCCGTCAACAACTAAAACATACTAAATCATGGGTACGTTCACACTTCTGATCCGACCCCCCAATGCCCCGCCAAACTTCTTCATCCACTTCTTAAAGTGCTTTGAATTCCCTTCAGGCGTGCATGGAGTATGGCCCCTGCTAGCCACATCCAAATCCACCAGCTCCTTCCGTGCTCTCTGCGCAAACCGAATCCACCTTCCCGGCAACTCTACCGTGTCTCAAGGCGGACACCCCCTGTTCCCTTTGAGTGATGCTAGACCGGCTGGAGCGTACCCCCTGAGACTGGCGGTGGACGCATCGTTGTGGATTATGCAGAGTCGGTCCTTCCGATTTGACAGTAAGACGGTTGAGCGCCCATCAGTTGGATCTGTCAACTGCACCTTACAATAATGACTTTGATTTTGACTACTATTCAGATGCAGCTGCAACAAGCCTTCTCCTTCCCACATTCTTTTATCGGTAAAGTCTACCGGGCATTCCTTCGCAGCGTTAATCATTCGTTCAGAATTAACGAAAGCGCGTTTAAATGTTGCTACGTCAGTCTATGTCGCTTCATAAAACTCGGTATCCTCCCCGTCTTTGTCTTCGACAGCGAATCCCGGAGAGCCGCCGGGAAAGCCCGTAGAGGAGTAGGACAATGGGAGGAAGCCCGCGACGTTCGATACATGGTGGAGTTGTTTGGGTTTCCTTGCATGGCAGCGGTGGTGGAAGCTGAGGCCGACTGTGCGGCTTTGAATGCAAAGGTTGCGTATACTCTCTGCCTTCCTTTTGCAAGTGCGCTGTTCCCACGGTGCTGACTTTGTGTCAATGAACAGGGATATGTCGACGCCGTACTCTCGGACGACTCTGACGCATTCTTGTTTGGCGCAACCTGCATCATTCGTAATTGGGGCCATACCAGCGGAGTGTCTGCAAGCAAGCGTGAACGTGAGCAACAAGGCGAAGAAGATGAGGACGGTGGGGACGGGGCGGAGGCGGTACCCAAAAAAGAAGCGCCCGAGTATGTCGATGTGTACCGAATGACAGATGTGGAGGAAAAGCTTGGATGGGATAGGAATGCGTTGATTTTGGTATGCATCGTGATTGGACATACGTCAGAACAGCCTCTAGTGCAAACGCGTTCGAAAACACAGAGAAAGCTAAAAGCCGTTCTTGGGACGGGGTGTAAAAGATAGCGGTTCTAAGCGGTTCCGACTTTCACAAAGGTTTCAACAACATGGGTCCGAATGTTGCATCCCAACTCGCCAAAGGCGGGTACGGCACCACCCTCATCAAAGCCTTCCACCAAAACGACACCGCGGCCCTCTCGTCCCTCCTCGACACCCTTTCTGACGAATGCAGAAACAACACTAGCAGGTTGTTGACGAAGAGACATCCGCAAACGTCCTTCACAGAGTGGCCCCTTGGCGTCATTGAGACATTTACCCGGCCCCGGACAAGAACGGGGAAGGAAACACGGTATATCATCCAGCGGTTCGCCAAATGGTACGGTCCAGAAATGGATCCAGATGTTCCTGGTCTGAAGCGGTTCTGTGAGGAAAGGATAGGGTGGAGCAAGAGGATGGTCAACGCTTTGTACTCTGCGTTGAGGATGCGGGAAGTATGGAAGGCCGCGCACGCCGCGGTCGTCGGCGCCGTGCCGCACCACCCGGAGCACGCCCTCCTTACTGACGGTGCAAATGTGGGGAATCGAGCGGTTGGAGTCGCAAGAGCGGGGCAGCAAGTCATTTCCAACTTCTTTACCTCTGAAAAACCTACCTTACATATGGACCCTCAACAAGATGACCACGACGCGCCTGCCTCGCAAAGTTCCACCCCATCGCCTACAGACCCACCACTCATCGACACTATCTGCAACCACCGCAACAAATATGGCCTTGACGAGGTGTTGGTTCAATGGACATCCCACTTTTCGACATTCGATTTTCTGAACAATTTCTCTCGCCCGGCTACTGTGTCTGTCGGATCATCTCAGCAAGTCGCCATGTCGCAGTCGAACAGTGATCCCACATCGTCCAAAGAATGGATAGAAATATCCCTCGTGCGGGTGGTGGCACCACATATCCTTGCTTCATGGATATCAAAACAGGAAGCAGTGACGGCGTCCAAAAAGGGACGGAAACGTACAGGGGCCGGGAAGCAGAAAGATCCCCAAAAGGGAAGTTCCGACGGGGGTCAAACGACGCTAACAGATTTTTGGAGGGGTGGGAAGGTGGGCAGGGGAGGGAAGACGATTGGTAGTGAGGGGCTAGCGTATGCGGAAGACGTTGAGGATGAGGACGGGGAGGGTGGAGACGAGGACGAAGAGCGGAAGGACCTGGAGACGGGACGGACGTTTAAACGCCGGCAGAAAATTCAGATGTGATATGAATAGGAAACTGGTGTAAACGCAGCGCGGTTTGTCTGCTGTGGGTTTTCAAACGTGCGCGCAGTAATTCATGCTTCGCTGGGAAAAAAACCTAGGGGAGGCGAACTGCACATTCGGTTCATACACTCCAAGCAAGTGCACATATGAATCGCTGTACTTTTTCCAGCGGCCTGCTGACCATTTATGAAGGTTTCGCAAGAACTCAAAAGACAACAAATACATGTATATACCCGAACCTAACAAAAATCCTCTTGTCAACCGCCGATTCCTTCCCAGCACCCGCAATTGTCCTTAACTCAAGCCACAAGCGTTTCCTCCCCCCCTCAGCTCAAATTAACCGCCTCCAACATGATATCCTGACTCTGGTTGCTCCTCAGGCTCTCAAACCTGTCCTCGTTTCTAGCAGAGACCTGAGAAGAACTCCGCTCAATGACGCCCAAAGGTCCCGCCAATGCGATGCAAGGGGACGAGACGCCGGCGCTGGGTGTCGCGACGGACTGTTTGCGGGACAGTTTGCCTTTGGCTTTTTCGGCGGCTTTTTCCATGTCTTCGCCTGTGATGGAGGTGAGGGTTTGTAGGTGTTTGACGGAGAGGGTGGTGAAGTTTGGGCGGATGTAGCTGAAGAGGGCGGATGGACGATCAAAAGTTAAAATGGTGATGGTCATTTGCTGCATTACGCATGATGAAGAAACGGCCAGGGAGCTACTTACGTCGCATCAATCTTGTACAACCACGCAAAGAGCGGCTGCTTAATAGCGGCGGTTTGCATCGCCTGTGCTTCCTCGTCCTGATCCTCCACGAGCCCGTACCCACTATGCCCACTTCCGCCTTCCTTGTGCTCGTGCACAACCCCTAGCCCTGTCCCTTCGCCCCTGTCCCCAACAGCTTTGACTTCCGCTTCGGGCTGCTGCGGCGTCTCGTTCAATAATCCGAGCCACTTTAACATGTACGGCGTCAGACCTCCCAACACAATCACGGTGATGACTACAACCATGACGGTAGTTCCAAAGATGAGGCCTTTGACTTCGTCGCTGAAAACAGGATGTTCGAGGAAGGTGACGGCGAGAGCGAACGCAACAGCACCGCGGAGACCGGAGAACCAGATGAGGACTTGTTGGTTGAATGGAACTTGCGTGCCCTGCCCTTGCGCTAGGCGGATAAGGTTGCCGCTGCCAAGAATGATGAAAACGTGCGTGCGGGAGATGAGGATGGAAACCTGAGGAATTGTTTCCGCCATGCAAGGTTGTGGAGTTAGCAAATATGGCTGTCAAAGGCTTCGGAACCCACACTGTGTGAAGTAGTAGAGTACTCACCACAGCGCATACGATGAAGCCTGAGTGGTACTTGGTTTGGCCTTCAAAAGAGAGGAGCCCAAGACCCAAGTACAGGAAAATGAAACACTCGCACATGAAGCTGATCATGCGCAGCGCGACCTTGAAGGGCGAAAATAGTCAGCAAATGATTGTACCAGAGCTCCAACGAAAAACAGAAAATCACGGGATGTTGGTATCAGGTGATACCTTGAGAGTCTTGGTCGTCGTTTCCGACAGATTCCCATAAGCATAATGGGCCATTGTAATTCCACAGAAGAAAACGCTGATAATCCCCGTCAATCCCATAACGTCCGCCAACAGGTAGCTCATGTACGCAAACACCAGCACCATCGTCATCTCATACGTGCCCGCCTCATGTTCATCCAACTCGACATGTTTCGTGATCTTGGCCAACACCAATCCAAACACGACGCCCACAAGGAAGCTTCCCAAAAAGACGCCAGCGGACGCAACGACGGATAGCAGGAACGGCCCCACACCCAACCTCATTTTCGGATCGGCCAAACCCGTAAAGAACCGGTACAGAATGATGGACACGGCGTCGTTGAGAGCCGATTCTCCAAAGATGAGCATGTACAGCCTTCTATCCACCGAGGATGGGAGGAGCGAGAGGACCGTCACCGGGTCCGTGGAGGATATCAGAGATCCAAAGACGAGGGATTCAATGAAAGACCATGGGGTGAAGAGTTTGGAGAAAAAGTACATGAGGACGGAGGTGACGAAGGTTGAGAAAAGCGCACCGATGAAGGCAAGGGATATGATGGTGAGGATGTTTTGAAAGAAGGAGATGCGCTGAAGGGTGAAACCGCCCTGTTGGTCGTGTCGGTGCACAGTTAGGATAACCGAATATGCAAGTGGTCCACAGGGGTGTATGGGGAATCGTGTGGGTCATTCTTTTACCTCAAAAATGATGGGAGGCAACAGCACCATGTAGAAAAACTTGGAATTCAATTGAATAGCCGTGTTTTGCTCGTCATATGAAATCGCCGTCCATCCCATCGCAACAATAACACCTATGCAGAGGACCCGGGCATGTCAGCCCGCTGCATACAGCATCCCAATTCATTTTTGGATACCCAACGATAACTTGCAAGGAAAACTCACCCAACAAGATATAAACACTCGTCTCGCTCAAATAGTGGAATTGCCTCTTTTTCAAAAACACGTTGATATTCATGGCAATCAAGATCAACGAAAGCATCAACACGGCCCGGATGAAGAGCATGTGGGTCTCCGCCTCAGTCGTGCTGTGACCGACGTTGACGTCGCCGCCTGTGTCTGTAGTTGTCATGTTTTCTTTTAGTTGGTGGTCGGTGTGTATGTGGGATGGAAAGGGATGGGAGGGGCCGGGTGCAATGGGATTCTCAGCGAGTTGAAAGAGAATCGTCACAGGCCTGATGTTACAATAATTTTCATTGTTTTGGTGTCTAGTGATCGGGGGCACTGGTGGAGGTTAATTAAAAGCCCCAACAGCCCTTCTGCGATTGCCGGATCTTATAGCAGTCCGAAAAGCGATCGAGTGGAAAAGGGTTGGGAAAAGCCCCTGAATGTTCGTTTATTTGCGGATATGTCCCCAGCGAACGTCTCCGCTGGCTGCGCAGTCCACTCACTCCATTGGTTACCATTAGACCCATAATGTGTCAAGTTACAAGGCAGCCACCGGTAATTTGCTAAACTTGCAAGACCACTTTCTATGATTGGAGGCAGTCCATTGAACACATTTTGCTTTCCCCACCAGTAGATGAAATTCCATAGCACTCGTGTTTCTGTCATCCGTTGCGAACCGCGTATCTTACTGTATCGATCTCTCGCATATATCCTCGCGCATCTTCACGTAGATTGAGCGGAATACCTATAATCGCCTGTGCACCCCTGGAATCGGGGCTTGAGGAAACATGCCGAAATGGATACCAAGTCATATAATGAAACAGCAGCGAGGACAACCGTCCCGTCATTGGCTCCCACGGCTCATGATGGCCCCATTTCCAGTAGGCTCGAAAGGCCGTTCCCTCATTCCTTGATAGAACAATGTGGTAGCTAATAGACTAGATAAGGGCCCTAGATCCATCAAAGTACATCTACTAGTGGATACCGGCAATTGTTATCTAGCTGGATTGGTACCGGAAAAGGGAAACCCGCTGCTTGGAGTGGCTTGCAATGATGACATCATCCCAAAAGAGAAAGGAGTCGACCCTTCAAAAAGGAACCCCCTTTGCCCGCCCATTCAGACGACTTTGACCCGCAGTCATCCTTCCTGCTCCCTCGCAACTTCATCTTACCCGCCCGCTCACATACCAACTCCCGACGACACCATGCGCTTGTCTTCAATTCTCCTCGCAGTCGCCTCCGTCGCGTCAGTTAACGCTGCAAGTGAGTTAATGCTGCACCAACAACTATGGCAGCCATGCCGCCCAGGGGCCACAAAATTATTTGACGCTCAACCATGTTTCTTTTGCCCTTCCCTCCAGCTTTGACCATCACTTCACCGACTCCTGGTCAGGTTATCAGAGCGGGTGCTGGTGCGACTATAACCTGGATGTTCCAGGAGGCAGGTGGGAACAACAACGTTCCCAACGGTCTTCCCGCTGACATGATCACCTTTGTACTGGAGGTGAGCATCTTTTGCGACCGCCTCTTTCGCTGTGATCTCTTGTATGACTACCTAGTGGAATTCAACCTATTGACGCAAAATTCTTCGCTTGCATAATAATAGGATCTCCGGAACGGCGAAAATACTGGTGTTCCCCTCGGCGATGTCGTGGCGCGCGCCCCTCTGAGCGCTCAAAGCGTTTCTGGTGCCATCCCCGTCGTCCCATCAGGCACCAACTACACCATCCGTGCCGAAGTCAAGGGCGCCTTTGTATTTTCACGGCAGTTCACTATCGATAACCCTGCCATGCCTGCTCCATCTACGACCGCCGGCGCTCCCACCGCCTCTGGCACTGGATCAGGCTCAGCGACGCGCCCTTCATCTACGTCTGGATCGTCTGCTTCGCCCAGCTCTACTGCGGGCACACAGAGCAACGGTGTCGCTCCTGGCCAGGTCGCATCCTGGCTGATGCCCCTGACCGGTCTCCTTGTCGCCGCCATGGGACAGTGAATGTTTCCCAGAAATCCCTATTATTAGATGCCCCTCTTGTTGCTATTGCGAAAGATTTTATGTAGTTTGGAAGTGCTCTCCTGCCTCTGTGGTTTGTCTATGTCGGAACGGAGAACAAAACGTAATATTGTAGTAATAAATGGGCTTTGTAAGATGTGTGCCGTCTTCTGAGAAGCGAAACATTGAACAGTGCACTGGGGTTCATTCCTGATTTTCCGTCATTACGTATTTGCGGGAGGAAAGTGGAACTGTGGAAAGGTCAAGAAGGCGGGATCCAGCAGGTGTTTCACATGAATGAATCGGGAGTATCGGGTTCAGGCGGCATGATTATCGGAGCGACCAGGGGCGCTTACACGGGAGGGTATCCATGGCAATCCATCGCATCGACATCCATCATTCATCAATCTAATTAAATCAGCTCGCTGCCAAAACCCTCTTGCAATCATCTTATTCTACCTACTTCCCCCACAACCTTCCTCGCAACCTCATCCCAACGCAAACTCGTACAATGGCTATCCAAAAGGTGAGAACTACTTTTAAAAAGCACTAAAAACACGCGCTTGAACGCTCGAAAAACAAGTGTGCGGGCGGCATGGTAGGTATTGACCCCATCTGTCCTCATCTGTTCGATTATCAAGGTCTACGCTCGCCAAATTTTCGACTCTCGTGGAAACCCCACGGTTGAAGTTGAGGTCACCACTGAAAAGGGTTGGTTACCAAATATTGTCATATCTCAGGACAGTCCTCACCGGCGGGGAAAAAGATCACCTCATTCATCCAATTCCTCTCACACAGGTGTTTTCCGCGCTGCCGTTCCCTCGGGTGCCTCCACTGGTATCCACGAAGCTCTTGAGCTCCGCGATGGAGACAAGGGAGCTTACATGGGCAAGGGTACGCATATCAGTTGTGAGTTTTGGCGTATCTTAAGGCTGACGGTCCCACTTGACGGCCACAGGTGCTTTGAAGGCTGTTGCCAACGTGAACAACGAGATTGCTAGCGCTCTTGTGAAGGCCAACCTTGACCCGTCCAACCAGAAGGCTGTCGACGACTTCCTTCTTAAGCTCGATGGCACTGAGAACAAGTGTAAGTGCTGCTGGATCTGCGACCTTGACCTGGTTATCGTCCTTTGGCTGATTCATTTTTGCAGCCAAGCTCGGCGCGAACGCCATTCTTGGTGTGTCTCTTGCCGTTGCTCGTGCCGGTGCGGCCCAGAAGGTACAATATACCGTGATGAGAAGGAAATTCATGTTTGGATGGTCCTCAATCGTTTTGTGATTAGGGTGTGCCTCTTTACAAACACCTTGCCGATCTTGCCGGAAACTCTGAACCTTTTGTGCTCCCCGTTCCCTGCTTCAACGTCATCAACGGTGGTTCCCACGCTGGTAACAAGCTTGCCATGCAGGAATTCATGATTCTGCCCACCGGCGCGTCTTCCTTCGCGGAAGCCATGAAGATTGGTTCTGAGGTCTACCACCACCTCAAGGCTGTTATCAAGAAGCAGTACGGTCTCGACGGTGAGTCTGAAATTGCATGCCCAAAATGAACGATGGTTGTGTCCTGATTTTCTGTGTTCCAGCCACTAACGTTGGTGACGAGGGTGGGTTCGCCCCTAACATTCAGGACAACAAGGAAGCTCTCGAGCTCCTTCAGAAGTCTATCGCGGCTGCGGGTTACACTGGCAAGGTCAAGATTGCCATGGACGTTGCGGCTTCCGGTAAAATCTTGGTTGCATGAATCCTGCGAAATCTGATGGTGTTTGGCTAATCAGAATGGGGATTCTAGAGTTCTTCGAGGATGGCCAATACGACCTGGACTTCAAGAACCCCAACAGCGACAAGTCCGCTCGC
>JADGKA010000441.1:0-20772 GCA_027604605.1 Borealophlyctis nickersoniae
CTTTTGAGGCGGGGAGGGCGAGGAGTATGACGGATACCACAAATATTCGTGCGGGTGCGGGTGTGGGTGCCTGTGGGAATGGGGAGGGTGCGTGAAGTGGGTTGTGGGGCGGACTTTCATTGGAGGACGGGAGGAGGCGTTGACGGATACCACACTATCCCCCCTATCCCACAACGCTTAATTCATTTCTGTTATTAGTTTTCATTTTGCTCCGGGTTTAACTCCTCTGGAAGGAAAAACCCCGCAAGCAAAACATGGATTGCATTTACTCTTTTTTTTTTTGCGGGTCATTACATTAAACCTCCTCTCTTTCATCCCGCGTTGTGTGAAGAAAACTACGCGTTACTCTACATGTGATGGCTTCAACGTGATTTGATTCTTGGGAAACACAAGCACTCCTTTTTTTGGGGCCGTTCGTTTGCATTACTCTTTTCGTGCTTTTGGGTCATTTACACCTTTTTCTCTTGCCATCGCCGACGCTGCCGTGTGAATGGACGGTTGGAAAGTCGTCAAGGTTCTTGACTTTTATGTGAAAACCTGAAATGGGGGCTAAACTAAACGGCACTGATACCTTCAATCCCGTCTTCAAGAGATCATCTTTTTTTTTGGGGGGGGCGGGGGTTGTTCATTTGTACCCTTCCTGAGCCCACAACTCCGCGGCATCGTTACAAACACCCCTTTAAACCTCCCTTTATGTAGCGCCGTAACGGATCAAGTTGCGGAGTGGGGCGTGCGCCCCCGGTGTTGTTGGTTTTATGCCCCTGTTTTTTTTTTTTTATTTTCCGGGTTTCGTTTCGGCTGGAAGGAACCTTGGAAAAAGCATTCACGAATAGGGCCCTCTCTCTCTTGGGGAACGTGAAAGAATGCCGCTAAATAACCCAAGATGACCAGCCCTTCGAATCACTTGCCATCCCGTCCGGGCCGGTGGAGGTGTTGAAAACCGGAAGTTATGTTAAAGCTTTTTCCCTTGCAACCCCGCGTGTGGATTTTGTCAAGGAAACTAGGCGTATTCAAGCTACATGTTTGAGCAAATTGTGACGGGTTCAACGTGATGTCAATGTGAATTAGGAGCCTCTTTTTTTTGCTCGTTTCATCTATTTCGTGCTTCGTGCGTTGTCCCCACCGTCACCTCCCTTTGCGTAGCGACACCAACACACGTATACTTCATACCGTTACTTGCGCCGTCTTGCGGATTCGGACCCAACCCACCCGACGGATCCTCACACCCTCACACATGTACTCCTTTTAGTTAACCTTTTTTTTGCGTTCGTTTTTGTTTATTTTTTGCATTCGTGCGGTCCACCCCTCCACCCTTCTACTCCCCATCTACGTCGCCGAAAAGGACACGCGTAGCGGTCAAACCCGTAGTTGCCCGGTTGTGCGGGTTGAGACCCGACTAATCCAAAGATTTGCCGTCTTCTTTGTTTTTTTTCCATTTTATTCGGCTGGAATTACATGAAACTGTTGATTGTCCCGCGTCCGGCTCCCCGCGCTTCGTTACTCCCTTTAGGTGACGACCCCCACACGCGTGTGAAACGTTCGAATCCCAATTCCGCAGGTGTGCGGGTCGGACCCCAACCAAACACATCTCAAACCCCGTCCGGACGTTTTTTTTGTCCCGCTCTTTTGGGTTTAGTAGGAAGGATCATGAAAAAAACATCACAAAGCCCTTCTCTTTGCTCAAATGCCGCTAAGACCGAGCACGCACGCGCGGGTTTAACACACAACTTGGGGATAATTGTGTAGGCAACATTTAATTCCTACCACCCCGGCATCCCAAAACCCCCAGTGATCTTTGGCCGCACACTGGGGTTGACTTCCCATTGGTAGTCTGGCGTCCGTTTGGGTGCCGCCAATGCAACCTGGAAAAAAAGGTACAAATGGAATGAGTAGTTGTTGAAGTACCCCGTTCAGTTTGACTGTATTGGATACTCAGTCACTCACGCGCTCCTTGATTGTCGAAGGTGCTCCACACCAACATCGGTTAAAGTGTCGTTCGGCATTGAGTGATCCCGATACTTAACTCCTCGCTGGAAGGAAGCGCGCAGCAATCTTACTCTCTGGTGGGATGGTTCCGCCCCTAACTTTTGCTCCCTGTTTTTTGGGCTACATCACAAAGCACATTCTATTTGTGTCATGAAGCGGGTAAAAAAACGTTAGTGACTGTCCGGAAACGGAGGGCTGGGGTTGACCCCGCACTTTTCTACGTCGTAGCTTTGTTCCGTGACTCTTGCGCAGGAGATATGCCGGCTGGTGGAAAATGAGCTTCACTGCCCAAAGGTGGTGGTGCATCTCGCAGGGAGGCAATCGCAGAAAGCGAAGGGGGAGTCTGATTATGGTACTTGTGTACAATCAGGCACAGGCGCTGCGTTTGTTTGTACGGCCAGATACTCCCCTCTATCCGGCACCACAAATGGCCGGTGCCTGCCCCCACCCCGACGCTTCGTTCAACGTCCTCGAATCCCTGTCGGTGGTGGTGAAAACGAACGACGCGCATCGAGTTTCAAATTTAAATCGTAATATAATTGCGCAGCATCGTAGGTGGTGAAAAACTACATGTATCCCAAATGTTGAGCAAGCCTGTGACGGGGTCACCGTCATTCCTGCAATATGGACGTCTTTTTTTCGCGTTTGTTTGGCAAAAAAACTCCTATGCACCTAACAATCAGTAAACCGGATACCGAGCAATGCTTCCCCTGGACGCGACAAAATCAAACGTTCCATGTGCGCATTTCGGTAGCGGTCAAACTCATGTCCAACCGACACACGCTGAACCCATACATGCATTTTCCCGACGTTCATTTGGTCATATTACTCTTCTCAGCGAAAACAATGGATGACTGCCAGTATTATGTTAACTTCCGCCGCGTTCCTGTGTCTGAGCAAACCGGTATTTGCCTTCCATGGTACAATGTTTTCGGTTTGTAGTGCGGAGCACAAGTTTGGTTATATTTCCTTGATAGTCCTTATTGAAAGTGGCGAATCACTCGCCGTTCCCAATGGGCAATGAGGCGGTCACAACGATCACCCGTTGAGGTGGAAGGTTTCTAAAACCAGAGTCTCCTTCGCAAGCTCTTCTTAAAAGGAATTTTTTTTCTGGCCCCCAGTACAGACGTTTAGTGGGCCTTCGTCCAAACACATCACCATTCTTTGGACTGGGTACCGCATATCTCACGCAGAGCCACGGAAAGTGACAAAGTGTGCGCTTCGAGCTTCGGAGTAGCTTGCCGGTTTGGTGTTGTTTTCGCGCTTGCTTGCACGACTCAATGGTGAGCATTGATGAGGACGCCGAGCATTGCTTTGGGTCAGACCGGAAAGAACGAGGGAGTTGGACCAGAACCAAAAAGGCCACATAGCGTGGCATTGACCTGCGCGGGTACCCAATCTGTGATGCAACGCACGCAGATGCTCGCATGTTCACAGGTTTGCAATTTGTGACAAGTTGACAGGTAGGTTGCCTGAGCCGCAGATATGGGGGAAGAAGCCGTGGATACCGGCGGAGCGCAGTGCCGATAATTCTAACCCGCTACTTTCTCAGATGATGCAAACTGCGCTCTCGGCCACGTCCTTGGGCATTTTGCGGAAGTTTGCCGATTGTTGGGTATCCAGAACCCCAGACTGCGCACGCGCATCCAAAATACGCAGACGGCTGCGCGTGGATTAACCATAACACGGGAAACAAAGCAGAGAGGACACCTGTATGTTCGTATGTTCGGGTCGACGATTATATCGATCGGGTTCGAATTGTCCCTCCTTGGTCAAAATGTTTTTCTTTCGCTTCGGTTTTAAGTGGCCGTATGCAAACAGCACCGCGTCCGACTGTTAGGTCGACTAGGAAGAAAGAGTTTGACTTAGGACGAATAATTGATGAGGGAGAGACCCGTTCTGAGCGGGGGTCTCCTGCAAATATGGTCCGGTTTCATCGAAGCGGATTCAAAACAAAACTGGCCAAGTCCAAATGGCGGCCCCTTCACCAATGGCGGCGTACGTCCCTTACACTGTCACGCATGGGACAGCGGTCTGGGTCAAAGTCGAGAGCATCCGCGGTATGGTGCTGCGTAAGTAAACCAAAAACTTGGCCATGAGCGATCTGCGAGGAATTTAGGAACAGATTTGGGCACCGCGTTTGTGACGAGAATATCGTGGGATAGACGATGTTGATGTCGGCCCTGCCAATGTGTTCATTTTTTTTTCTGGTGGACAAATGAAGCGCACCACGGCCAAGGATTGAGGCCATATACTTATGTTCGGCCAGGGATACGGGTACTCGGTGTTTACTATTTATGGACCCGGAGGCAACAACGGTTACCCCGCCCTCGTTTAAAGCGGCTATCAATATTCTCAGAGATGTTGTGTGTGCTGTGTGGGCACCCAGCAGCGATGGAAGGAGATTTGGAAAAGGACTCGACCATACGGAGGCTTCGGCTGGCTTCCGAGCTCAGTTGACGCGTTCGAGTTGAGGCATTTGGACAATGTATAGACCAAAATCCTTGTTATTCCCTCACACCACGACTGCTCCTTTTATATACAGCGTCTGCTCCTTTTATATACAGTATTTGCGGCCATTTTGCATGCATAAACTTCGCATGAAGCGGACTATTGTAAGTATAAGACTAATCAAGTGAAAAGGATGTGCCCGCCCAGACCGCAGGTTTCAGGTCTTTGTCATCCGAGCCATTTTCATAAAGTTTTATATAAGGAACCGCAACGCTAACGCCCGCCAACCATCAAAAGACCCTCATGTCGGAAATAACCGCAGCAATTCGCGAACTGGGAAACGTGTACGCTCTACCCGCGGTCGTTCAGGAGCAATATATGGACGATATCCGAGGCAAATTTCCTGCCGAGCAACAGGTGGACTACGCCGCAAATGCGAACTTCGTAAACGCACTCCCGCAAACGGAGAGAGCAGACAGGAACGTGACCCTCAACGCAGAGCGTTTGCAAGGGACGCAGAATAGCGTCGCGATGGTCAAGGGGTTTACTTCGAGTCGCGCTCCCAAAGGGGGGATGAACTACCTTATTCCCGACACCGGTCATTGGTTCCTGGTGACGCGGGGCTTTGCGTACCACTTGGTGTTTTCCCTGGACGACGCAGGAAAAGTGAACGGTATCCGGTTTGACTACATCTCCGCCGCAAACATCATTCGTGGAAGGGACACGGAGTTTAGCGATGCTGTCGGTGTGACCCCGTTCCGTACAGATACGATCGTCATGATCGGAAAGGCGCTGATCAGCGCATTTGGCAACTACCACCGTTTGTTCTGGAATGGGCAGAATTTTGCTCTGATGTTGGCTATGCTCATTTGCCCCCATGCTGTGAACCTCAACCGGGTGATCCTCACAGCAACCAGCGTAGTGGTAAGTATCAAAAATGCGTTTGAGCAACCCGAGAATATTATGAGCAACCGGTGAATATGGGGATTGCTAATACGGATTTCTTTGTGATCAGGCAATGGTTGCCCTTCCAGGCAACTGGTCTCCAACCACCAAGCTTGGCGGCGGGAGAGGGTTACTGCGCGAAATCCAGAAGGAAGTTGTGAACACGGCCCAGGCCAATTTGTCGTGGGAGTTGCTGGATGAACCCACAAAGACGCGAATGGCCAAACTGTCCAGTTTGATCATCGAGAATTTGTACATGGAGAGGGTGCCGCCAGAAGAACTGCCCAAAAAGAAAGCAACCCTTGGCATGAGGGTTTCCCAAGTTTTTTCTCGCTTGGCGGGACGTGAGAGGAAAGGAAAGGGCAAGGGTAAGGCAACGGTCACAACCACAGAGGAGGTCGCTACGGCAGAAGAAACGGCCAAACAGGAGGTTGTTACGACTGAAGAGGCGGCAAGTTCTTCCGGCGCGATTGTTTGAGTCGGGAATGCGTTTCGCCGTACGGGACCGAGACCTGCCCCAGAAGGAAAACAAAAAACAAAACCGAGCGGAGAAGATAAATGGGGCATGCCGTTGTTCGACCGCGAGCGGAAGAAATGTTTGCGCGCACCGGACTGTCTACACAACCTATGTTCGACAGACAAGCGATGAATGATCCGACTATAGAATAGTTTGTAGTGAAAATAACTATCTCGTGTGGTCTTGTATGAAATCGGGTGATCCCCCTTCAATAAACGCTAGCGGAAAATAAGAGTAGCAACATGTAGATTGCGTCGAATAGGGCCAGCGCTGTGTGGAGACCCGAGGGAGGACCGGTATTGCACTGCCAAGAAAAGAGAGGGATACCCTGTTTGCTCCGCCGACGAAACAGAGAGGACATGTTTGTTCATACGTTCCGTCGGCAATAGTATCCTTCGGGTCGGACGGTACCTGCCGTGCCCTAGAAATTACTCCTTTTTTTGGCGGCGATCCAAGGTGACAAATGCGAACCGCAAAGCCTATTCCATTCAAATGGGGGGCTACATTTGCTCATAGCCACCGCAACGTCGGATGGTCACAGTGGGCGCGAACGCATTTGGATACCCTGCTGCGCAGTTGTCAAAAAGACACGGCACTGGCTTGGGAAGCCGTTTGAAGTGACGAATAGCCCTATTCGCATGCGCAAAAAGAGTGTACCAAAATGGACATAATCAGGCCGGGAATTCGCGGACATTCATATCCGGGACCGGCAGTACCAAAATCGTGGTTCTTTTTGTTTTCATAACTACCTGTTACCCGAGTAGAAGAAAGCAGTTTGAGAAATGTGGGGTCGTCGGGTATAGCGTGCGGGTTAACCACAAGAGAGCACGGAGGACACATCTAAGTGGATTCGACGATAATATCGTTCGGGTTGGACGATCGCTGCCTTGTCTTGTCATTCTCTCATTCCCTTTTTTGCGCTTCGATTCAAGCCGACATGTGCAACCCGTACCACAGCCAACGGTCGTCTCAATTAGGAAAAAAAGACTTTGGTTGTCACCGAGCATGACCGAGCAGATATGCGTTCCTGAGCGCGGGTTTTATCCTAGCATGAACGCGGGTTGCCCCTGGTTAACAGCATGGGTCTGTTGCGCATCCGACATATGAATGGAACAAAATCGGTCAAAGTCGAAATAACCGAAAGTTTACCAAAAGGAAAAGGAAACCGGTCCGCCTTGGTTTTGGTTCATGTTGTGGCTTCAAACATTTTCAGAAACAGAAAAAAAAGCAGACTCTCGAATGTGGCGACGGGTCTGGGCCGTTCAAGTGAAAAACAGACGGTGCCTGCTGTACCCTCTGGAAACAGACAGATTGATCTCACGAAACCGGTCGGCTTAGGTTCGGTTCATTTTGTGCCCGACACTTGAAAAAGAAGAAGAGGAGATTTCTTGCGTAGGATAGGGCGGAGTCGACAGTCTAGCCCGTTTCAAATCATTATTGAGCGGACAAGTACCGGTAAGGGTAACTCCTCTGGGAGCATCTTGATCTCAACGTTAATGGCACCTGGACCTGACCATTGTCGTGGTCACCGGGTGGATTTCCGGTCTTTCGTTTGCGGTGCACTTCCAAAAGACGGAGTGCTCTTGCGCAGTGGGGTGGATACATTACGTGGCTTTGATTGACCGTTCTGAGCAGAGCAACATTGTGGACTAATGCTATAAAATACAACATCGTTTCAACGTGCATCGTTCGCTGTAGGGCGCAACGTAGTTGGTTTTTTTTTTCTCCGGGTGGATGAGGAACCCGCATTGCCCCGCATGCACCGTTCGGCCCTGACCAAAACAGAAGCGGGAGATACACTACCTACTGTACGGTGCCAGCCTCTGTTCTAAACAGCCTCCGTTCTAATTAGAGTGAGGTTGTTTACGAGGTTGTTTACACTACACAGTTCGTACCGGACGGTAACGCGCTTTCGGCCTCTCAAAGAAACCGTAGTTTTCTCATTTTTTCCGAAGCACGGACGGATTGGCCTGATGAAGACGACAGCTGGGCGGGCAACTGGGAAATATCCTGGTGGCCGGCCGCTGCACAGCTTCTGATTTGAGTGGACTGCCTGGTATTTCGACGTGAACGCATGGAACACATAATATCTCCGTTCGCCCTTTGTTTTCGGGATAGAATAGCACGGCTATTTATTACAAGGCTGTCATAGTTTCAGGAAACAAATGCGCTACGAAGACGCAAAAAAGCGAATCACAGCGGCAGGAATGATTTTGAAGACGGAATTGAATGGAAACACACACATATTCAGGTCGACGCGGCCAGACATGAACATTGTTCATGGTAATTTGGCGTGGCTCTGAAAAATGTGGTTTCTATGAAAAACCGTCCGTCAAACAACTCGAAAAAATGACAACTCTCAACTAGCAAAAAGCACCGTAGGGCGAACCTTTGTGAGGGTCTACCCCATTCTTTTCATGACACCCGCCATGCGATTGCCCAAGCGGCAACGCTGTTTATGGACGTTGCCAGGATAAGAATAGAAAGACCTCATAAACAGTCCGCCCCCGGCAGGAATTCGAAAAAGCCAGACAAACAAAAAAAGTGGACGAAACACCGCTCCCGAGCGTCAAGTGAAGCTCACTTCTAATCCCTTAACCAAACCGCGAACCCCGCAAAAGGCAGGTAATGTTGGGCGGTTTGGGACAAAGATTAGAAATGACCTCATATGGGCGCGAGAGCGGGAGCAAAGCAGAAAAAGAAGAAAAGTGAAAAACAAGCGAAGGAGCGAGGAGGACGATAGAAAGAGCACACCAAATCAAGGACATGCGAAGGTAGGAGAGAATTCGCTACGATGGGTTCGCGACGTCGTCTATTTGGTGTCAACTTCTATGAAATCTCTTCGCTCGTTGAAGGAAAAAAGGAAGGGAGATCGATGAGTTGTGGGGGGACCATTCGAACGGCCTCCTTTTTATAGCCGCGACGGGACCACTGGCCATGGATGGATGAGCCAGCGGCCCGTGCGGGGCGGGAACACAAAAAAGAAGGTGAAGAAAAACACAACTGCCACGCGAATGGGGCTCAGTTGACTTGTGTCGCGCTTTGTGTCACCGACTTACACTAACTGGATACCTAACAGATAATCAAGATACCTGCTGCTTGCGCGTTCGTCGTTGCGCGACGCGATGAATGCAAAGTCGACGGGCACAAGTCCACAAAATGTATTCAGCTCCGCACTGAGTTGTCGTCTGGCGTTGCGCATAGCAAGGTATCTAATAGGATTTGGCCGACGTACGCCGGATGTACATGCGTAAATGCACCAGCCGCGATTGTTGCGCGCGCGCAACGGACGGACTTGAAAAGGAGTCCCGTGAAAAAGAACAAATGGTATTTTGAACATCGAGCAGTGCGCGATAGAACGTGATGTCAACTTTCAGGTTGATGGCATTGCTGTTCGGTGCACATAAGAATATTACCTGCTTTTTTGTCTCTTCAAGTGAAAAGGCGGTTTCCCGCACGTCCATTTAACATTGGCACTTTCGCCCTTCCGGCAAAAAGCCCGATTCGCATGTGTGCTACGGCGGTCTCCCAACGTTTGGAATACGTCTACCGCCTAATCACGTGACTCCGCCCTGCCACATTTTAATCAAAACATGGCCACGCAACCACCCAATTCGTTCTTTCCCGATTCTCCATCCAATGGCGGAAGTACCTGCTGTGTCGCGCGATACAAAGACTCCCATCAACCCACCTGGCTTTCAAAACCAAAGAAAATCTCCGCTCCCCAAAATGCAACTTGTCCTTTCTCTGGACTGTGCGCAGTGCCAAATCAATAGTTGACTTCTTTTTGGATCGGTCCACCTCAAATTACAAAATAGCCGAAAGAATGGACGTAATGCGGTTTGCACAGCTGGACCGCACGGTTACGGGGTAAAGAATGACTTATATGGCAACCGTATATGTGAGACGATGGAAAGTACATCCCAAACGACGTTAAGAGACATGTCCAATATGGTCATATCAATAAACGGATACGGGAAGCAGCATATCAAGCAAGAGACACGACCAATAACCACCGCGGGTTGGAAGTCGCCGACGCATAAGGTACTGCTCCGTACGCCACCTTTATGGGATCCCGTCAAATGTATTTTTTTTCCTCCTTGTTGGTGTCAACCCGCAATACATGGTCCCAACTATTCCCGCGTGCATTCAGTAATTAGGTTTTCTGCTTGCTAGATGCGTTTTCAAGACACTTTAGTGCGACCGCATCACTTTGAAAGACCACGAGCGCAGTCATCTCGCGCAGTCATCTCGCACACGTGGTGTTCCGCATATGGGCCATCGTGCCTTTTTTTGTCTCTGGGACTAGGCAATATCTCTCGAGACCTGTTCTTAAGATGTGTATCAAGGCACAGTCCACACTGAAGCACAAATCGTGTTTTTGTGTCGCGCGCGTAAGAGGGGTCAGGGCACTACCGCCGCGTCGTTGCTCATAAAATTCAGCGCACTCCCGTTTTTTTTTTTGATTTGGGGTGTCTTGACACCGTCAAATTTGTGATGCTTCCCAAGACCTGCGCATATACGGCGAACGTGGCAAAAAACATGTAAACATCAGAGACCTAGCATGTCGCCGTTGCGGCCCTTGTACCGCGACCGTACTGCTAGCTGAACGTGTATTTGCTTACCGCTTCGTAGGTCTCTGCAGAACCAAAAATTGCCGCCTCATAAACTGCAAGAGGGAGTTTCCAAAACCCCAAAAAGATAGGTGGTGGGTTGAGTTCGACGCTCATGACGCGCGCAGTAGTTCCCGCCACTTGCGGGACAACAAACATTGGTTTGCTATTCGGCCTTACAAAGCACGGAGCGTGCGTCACACATAACCTGCCCACTTCATCCAATCTTCGCCATTAACGGAACAAATACCTCCGATACTCGGTGACAATTGCTGTAATTGAGGGTCCGTCACGCACCGCCCACCCTTTAGGGCAACAGTCCACCTCCCACCTTTTTTTTGCCTCTCACCGAATTTCTTTTTACGCACCCACCCAAAAAAATAAGAAGTGATATATCTTATCAGAGGCGTGGGGAGGCGCCTCGAGACATCCACCACCGCTTTGGAGTTTTGCACCTCTAACTCATCATGCCATCTCCAAGTACCATCCATCCATGACGCCAAAGTGCGAAATGAAATAGAGCCCGTTTGAGTGGGTATCTCTTTGTATTGTGCGCGGGAATGGACAATTGTAAGGCTTTTTTGGTTGGGTACTGGAGACCCTCTCCATTTTCACCGTGGCCGAGGGCGACGAATGGCACAAATCCCTGCACCACAGGTTCAGTCCCTATGATCCAGAGCGCGATACTAAACGTTCCCTGCCACTCATCGTCAGCCGTTAACATCACATTTTTTTGCGTCTCGTTCCCTACCACCGATGGATCCACACCTTTCTTTGTCCCCATTCGTCCTTTCACATACACCAGGCCAAAAAAGAAAAACGGATATTTTGACAAGAAGCGTGAAATGCCGGCCTGGTAACCCGTTTAACCCTTGCGTGGGTTGCTTTTTGCCGCTCTTTGAACCGGTTTCCGCTTCTGTCTTGGGTTTGGTTGTGGTCATAGCCTCAAAAGTGTTCTGCGAATGTACCCACATCATAAAGCGCCAATGAACACTGCCAAACAAGAACGCATTTGAATGATGAGGTTTCGCAGTGCGGCAAGTCACCAAAACGTTCATGCCCTGGACATGGTAGGTGTACCCGGCTGCGCATAGGCACCTCTCATAATCTTTTTTGTTCACCGGTTGAGACTCCTGTCTCCACCTTTTTAGCGAATGCATCCTACGTAAAATAGTGACTCTGAGTCAAAGTCCGCTACCGTGGCTACAGGGGCATGACTGCGCGCGCAGGCCTTCGACCACGGCCTGCGCCAGGCCCCATTCGAAATGCCCTGATCGGAGAGTTCGTAATTTTTTTACTTTTAGGAAGATTGTTATATCTGTTTATCAGTATTATAATTACATTTGGATTATTGATTTGGCTATGATCTAGTGTGGATTTGACCCTGCGAAGACGCTGCATAGTACCATGGACGACGAAGCCCGAAGAATATGGGCTAGCGAGGCCAAAGGCACTACTGCGTGCGCATGCAGCGCCCGGTCGAAGCAACCGAGCTCTCACTCTTTTTTTTGGCCGGGGGGACTACGACCACCTTCTCCATCTACATGCCCAACCGTTTCCAGGAAAGAATATCTCAAATTTGGAGCACCGTCAAGTTTACAACGAATTTGGGTAGCCGATTCAGACTCTGACTTTCACCTTACTTGCGTTTACATCCAAGCGCTTTTTTTGCAATGTTCAACTTTCACTAACCTCAGTTGGATTGTGTTGGGCTTTGTCTAACCGCTAGCGCATTCGGCACATAGTTCTTCTGCGTCTGTATAATAGAGATTCGAAAAAAATGATTCTGACGTACCCAAACCACGAAGATGTGGTGCTAGTTTTGTTTTCAACGTGCTCTATGGGGAACGCGTGGTGTTCCAACACTGTTGACCTTTGTCATCGTGCTTTTTTTGCGTTGGGAGTTTCAGATGCCTCTCGACACCTGCGTTCTCGGGTGTACTCGGCGAAAAAAAACATCAGAGTGTGATTGGGAGGTCGTCGTGTGCGGAATGGTACCGCTGGGGCACGACTCCACAGCTAACCATGGACGTGTATAGCTTCCCCGTTTGAATATTTGACAAACCCTTCAATATCCGCCGGCTCATACCCGGGTGCGATGCACCGGCCACACTCTGTGAGGCAGAGCGCAAGTGGAGGGTACCACTATGCGTCTCCATCTTTGACGGCCCATAAACCCCCCTTTTTTTTCACGTGGTCACTTAAAGGGACGTTTTGAGTTTTTGGGTACATGGAGGGAGTCGACCCGAGACAAAAAAGAGGAGGGTGTTCAATATTTCGGGCGATCGCGGCACAGCGTGGAAACCGCTCTGTCGCCCCGGTCAATCAATGTATTGAAGGGCGGAAAGGCGGAATTGCGGTGAACGTGAAATCCCTGCAAGACATGGGTGATACGGGCCTTAACTACGTTGTTCATCAGCCTTCTCGAGGGCGGAAAGAAAAATGAATGGGTATCATCCCCTCTCTTCTGGATGGATCCTGACGACCGTGTCTTGTGGACTCGCTATGAGTTTGGTATCTAAAGCATTCGCACAACCGAAGGGTATCCGGCTGCGCGCACGCGTTAGATACATGGCCACAGACCGAAAAAAATTTGCAATGACAGCATATTCATGTATCCAAATGGCCCTCATGGATTGCTGGAAGGCCAACGCTCTTTTGGTTCACTTTCATTGCGTTGTCTCAGTCAGCAGAAAAAGAAAGGAAACTTCTCTTACCACTTAGGACGTGTTCAGAGGACCGCATGACAACAAATCCGAGACCTGGACAAATGTTGCCTGCATGTGGAGGCAAAAGCAGTGGGAAGGTGGAATAGAAAATGGAGCATGACTCTGCTCACCCACACTGCGTAAGTTGACTTCGCGCTTCTTATAAGCAGTATGACCAAAAGGAACGGAATTAACTGGGTCAAGTCGACACGGTCGATGCCGCTATCGGGGCGATCAAAAGCCCTTGTTTCTTTTTCCGGGCACAAAAGAGAGGCCGTGAGGAACGGGCTACCTATTTGGGTGTCCGTTGCATCAAGTCCGGTATAAACAGCGTGGTTCTGTTCGTAGAACGAGTGAGAAGCCCCCGTCGTTTGCGAAAGGGGTAATAGACGTTCGTCTTCATGGATAATGGGGCTCTTTTATCAAACGCAGCCCCAGAGGGTCCCGTCCCCGCCCATTTTCATTCAACTGCTTCCCGCGGACCGGTGGTGGACGGAAATTCACGGTCAGTACTCCTTCTCGAGCATTCATGAAGGAGGGACGGGTGTTTGCGTAACAAAATGAAATGAACGGTCCTTTGGTTCTTTCCCGCAAGCGAACGGATACCCCCTCTCTAAACTTGCACGGAAACAGTAATGCGCGCAAGACGTAGCGGTAAGACGAACCTTTCTGGTGTGAATGCGCGAAGATCCCGTTTGTACATTCAAGTGCGGGGGACCGCCCGTACAATGACCGGTGGGTGATCCATGGGTCACCGGTGATGTGCTTTTTCTGTCCGACTGTCTGGAAAGATGCCGCCAAATGCGATCATTCAAACTGAAAATGGGCCATGGTATCCCCCCGTTTGTTACAGTAAGTGCGGTGACTGGCCCATACAGTGACCCGGTAGGTGGTCCGTAGGCCATTTAATAACTTGTAGGTTTTTTTTTTGCGCACGCTGAAAAGATACCGAAAAGCACGGTGCGACGAATGCTGCAATACAAACGGATATCGCATCGCGACCGGAAGATTTGGCGGGTCACCGGGAGACGATACCACCCGCAGGGCGCATTTTCATCCGGTGTTTTCAACAGTAAACAAACACAAAACTGTGTCGATCAAATACACTGGTTGGGGCGACGTTCGCCTTGATGGCTAGTTCACGGCATTATGGAATATATAGTGTTGGGTATCCAAGTGACCGTCTACCATTCTGTTTTACCAACTTCTCCCACGGACCGAGGAGATCATTTACGGTTTGCATTCCTTCTCAAACGTCAGCAAGGAGGGACGAGCGTTTGCAAATCAAAACGAACGGTCCCCCAATTCTTCTGTCAAGTGAACAAGCGGATTGGGCAACTTGGACAGAGTGGTACGGAACATGTGGGATGATCATCTTTGAGCGTGGTTTGCTGTGTGCTGACGGAAGGGGAGTGCCAGAGCTGCTGCGTATGGAGCAGCTTTCGCCCACATAACAATGAAGTGGCAAGTGGCAATTTAATACTCAGGAAAAGACATCGGATCTTGTCAATTGCGGCCAGTCGGTGAATATAGAAGTTCCGTTTGACGTACATTCAGTGCCGCGACCGGCCAAACACACGGAACGAGTTTCAACTCCCGGTATGTTGGTGTTGGGCGCCGAATGATCACCGGTACTAGTTGACTGCGCAAGATGGCTCGTACCAGAAATCACGGATAAAACACCGCGAAATGGGAGGAGCCATATGGGTCTCTCCATGTTCGACCCCTTCATGCGTGTGTGAGCAGGTTTCCTTGCGGTGGGTGTTTTAAAAGACCGCTGGGGTAGGGTACCCAAATCATCACGGCCATAGGTAATCTGCTTTTTATGTCAAAGTGTCTTGAAAAGATGCCGCCAACGATCATTCAAACTCGAAACGGCCTTTCGGTGAACGTGCATGCGCGTCCGCTCCATGATGTGCCCAGTATATCGCACATCCCAACTGCTAGGGTAAGGTCGTTTCGTCGCGGCCCTGTGGATTTTCATCTGGCGTGGTCAAAACGTCCATGGCCGGGTTATCAAGTACCGTAGCACCGACGTTGTTCACGTCATGAAGGATTAACGAGCGTTACGTATCGAAATGAACGGTCGTTCAATTCTTTCCCGCAAGCGAACGAACAACCCTTGTCTCCCTCGTCTCCGCGAATTTTCTTTTTTCCGTTTGGGTCGAATTCAATTCTTTCCCGCAAGCGAACGAACATCCCTTGTCTCCCTTGTCTCCGCGAATTTTCTTTTTACCGTATGGGCCGAAAGACAATGCACTAAAGGATACAGGAAGTACACAATCTTGCCTATTAGGCACATGGCAAGCCGGAAATTCCAGCAAAACCCTGGCGGCACGTAAAGTGCGTGTTGAGTTCATGAACTCTTGATCCCACGTTTCGTTGAAGGCACGCCCATGGAGTTGTAGAATCGAAGTCCGTGTTCTCGCTATGCTGAAAACTAAAGCAATGCTTGTAGAATTGTCGCGTCCAATTCAGTCATGTACGGACCAGTTAGAGGGTCCACTCCAGGACGACTGCGCAGGACTGCTCATACCGGAAATCATGGACAAACCACCGCAAAACGGGTTCAAACGCAGCATTAGTGCGTGCGTCTGTTACCATCTGATTGGTTTTTTTTAAACTGCCTGTCGATTACCCGAGACATCATGCGCAAATCTATTTCGGTAGTGTACGGAACAATGAATTGGACTTGGAGGATGTAGTGGTCAGTGCGGTCCTACGGTATTGGTCGGCAGCTACGGTTTGTCACGGACCCCAGTCCCCAACAATGGGATTACAGGCCTCCAAAGCAAACAATGGGAGTAAATGTGCGTCCTTCCATGTTTGACGTCCGCATGGTACATGGTTTTTTTTTTTCCTTTCATGAAACGGTTGGGTATTTTCATCGTCAACGCGAAACCTTCCTTTCCGCAAAAACGGCGCCTTTTTGTAACGCAGAACAAGGAAACGAACTTTGCGAACGTATCAGTCGTATTGCATTAAAAAATGTTAAATGCAAGCCGTCGCCGGCAGCGTTAAGAACCTTACAACCAGTACAAACGGTCTGTTTCGGCTTTTCCAAGCCCGTATGAAGCCGGCCTTTTGGCTGCTACCTGTGAACGCAGCATAATTCCAAAGGCACCACCAAACCCACTTCCCCCGGTTGTTTGCGGTCGGAGTCCTCAATGTCGGGGTTTTAATGGAAAAACGTAGTCCGGAGACTCTAGTCCACACAATCCCAACGTTGATCCATTTGGAGTCTGAACATGCACCATAGGAAAAAAATGTAAATACACATGTGTGGGCCGACGCGAAGAACTGTACCTCTGACTGCGCAGAAACCAGATGTAATTTGTTTTTTTCACATTAACCAAGTTGTTTGCATGTAGGCGGCTGACAAAACATCGTACCATCCGTATGTTGCAGTATTCCGATGATGTTGCTGGATGCTACAACAAAAAAAGCCTGTGGAACGTAACGGAACGGTTGGTCCCGTAATTGAAAGACAGAACAACCCTCCTTTTGTTCCGCGTCAGAGTGGGTGTATGGGGGGTTCGACGCAGTCCTGCCTGTGCAGGTGGGGTTTCAATGGGTTTGGCGGGGTCGTCCCAAAAAGAAAGACGAAAAAAATTCACGTTAAAAATCCACGTTCGAAATTCAGGGGGCGTGTTGGACGAACTATCCGGATACCCTTAATAGGTCGCCGCGGTTAACCCCAATCGTACAAGCAATCAACGCCGCTACGGAGGCAGGGAAGTCGGTGCAAGGAGATGGCTTTTTTACTGGAAATACACCTCCCAATCACGGCCTAAGTCACTTTTTTTCTGAACTCTCACATCAATGACTTTCAATCAAGCGTATCCGCCAACACTTGCTTGTTCGCCGTCTCATTGGTATGGGAAATGCAGCAAACAAACAAGGTGGCATAGCACCAGGAAATGAAAATATAAATCTCAAAAAAGGGAGCGCGAATGGGTGACGGACGGATTCTTGGGGGAACGAGCAATGGACTTCTAAACTCAACAGTCACTTTCTTCCCTTGGCGTGTATATGTCTGAGCAAACGAAATCAAGTGAGAGAGAGAGAGAAAAACCAAACACCGTTGATACGGAGGGGGAGGTTTTCAAACTCCCCTACCGGGACTGCTGCATGGTTGCCCAATCAACTGCCCGAGACGAAAAGAAATGCCCAAGTCTTGCGATCACCATTGCAGTTTACCCAATCGTTCTAAAGTAGATATGTATGAAGAGACGGGATATGCCTTACCTACCGTATTGGCCTATTTGGGGGTGTAAATCACGACGGGGTAAAAACACCACCAGATATTATCTGATATTCCAATGCATCGGATACCGTACCTCTTCTCTATCCGAGATATGATGTCACTCATTTGCAAGGTGCGGTTCGTACGTCACACAAGCGGGCGGCCCGAATCCGCGGATTTGGAGGGAGAAACGAACCTTCCCGATTTCATTCTGTTTGACTTGTGAAAGAAAAACACACCACAAGAGACCACAAGGCTGCTTACCGATAATACTTAGGCACCCTCCAACTGCAACTTCCAATTCACACACCAGCATTCCTTGTTCCGTTGGCCTGGGAACGGATCTCGAAGTCTGGTTGTCCTCCTCCTCCCTTTTTGTTCGTTGCTGCCCTCCTGACTCCCCGCGCAATGCCCGACATACAACAACAACGACCTCCATCCCGCTCAAATACTAATAGTAGGGGCAGCAAGACGCCTCCTGCTTCCGTCAAATCAACAGAGTCAGACTCGTCGCTCTCATGGGAAGCCTTCTTAAATACCTATGCGAGAGGTCTTTTCCCGCAAGATAAACCGCCACGGAAACCATCAAGGTTGCCGCCGCTGCCAGGGTTGCCTGCGGCGGTCGAGACAAGGAACGATCCATCGGCCGAAAATACTCCTACTCCTACTGCTGCTAATCCCTTCTTTTTGCTCGCTCCTCCCCCGCCAATTCATGTCGAATCATTGAGACAGAGAGCTCTCTATAAATATAGATGGTTATGGAAGGTGAGGATATAATATGCGTGTGCGCGCGCGAAGCCGAAGGCGAAGTGATTGTGCTCTGGTGGGAAATCCGCCAATTTGGGGTTAGACTCGAGGGCGAGCGAAGCGATGTTGCTCTGGTGGGGATGGGCCAACTTGGGGTTAGACTCGAGGCTCGAGGTCGAGCGGATGCGAGGCCATGCCCGAGCGGAGCAATGTGCTCTGGTGGGAATTGGCCAACTCGGGTTAGACTCGAGGCTCCCAGGGGAGCCGATGCGAGCCTCGAGTTTAACCCTAAGTTGGCCTCGGATTTGCAATGGTTTGCGAAGCAAATCAGACCTGGGTTTACACACTTTCGCACACGTACGAAGCACACCGCTTTTGGTTTTACCAAAATTCAACCTGGTTTACGAAGCAAACGCGTTTATGGATTCGCGCAAGCAAATCGGACCTTTGTTTATACACTTTCCGACGCATACGTAGTATAGAAATTCGTTCTGTCACACTTTCCCGTACTGTTTTCCCACACAGACTAACCAACATTGCAAATTTCCGTGATGCAGAATAGAAATGACGATGATGATGACGATGTTGACCACGACAGCCACGACAGCCACGACGAAGACGACGGCAACGACAACAACGGCCATGATGACGATGATGTTAGACCACAGACGTTTCGGACCTTGACCGAAATGGTCAAAAAGTATTTTGACGTCGAACATACTATTGTAAGTGTCCTTTTGAGAATAGATTGGGCGAGAGGTGTTGTTTCTGAACGACAAAAACACAATTCAGCTATCGTTCATCCTCGAAGACCAAGCCATGTTCAAATTGGAAAACATGGAAGATTATTGCACGAGCGATCGAAGCATATCGCTGTGCTCGCATTCCATTCTCCGGCCGGCTGGGATGGTTATTCTTGGTAGGAATACATGATGGTTTCCGTTGTTTGCATTGAAGGGGAGGGACGGAACGGAACGGGCGACCAGTCTTCGACGCGTCCGACTTCCGCTGATATGATCTGAGCGATGACCGAACCCTGTCTCCCCCCACCCCACAGATACCCACAAAGATTGGCGCTTCCGCTACAACCCCAACGTCACCAACGCCCCGCACGTCCGATTCTACGCCTCTGCAAACCTCACCACCCGCGAAGGCTACACCATCGGCGCCCTCTGCATCATGTCCTCCACCCCACGCACAACACCCTTCTCCCCCTCCGACGACCAAACCCTGCACCAATTCGCGTCCATGCTCATGAACGAGCTGGACGCGTGGGTGTTACGGAAGGAGGTGAAACAGCGTGAGAGACGGGAAGAAGCGTTGGCGGATTTTGCGAAATCGGCGCTTGTGGGTGTGCAGCCGAGTGTTGGGGATGCGTATGAGTTGGCGTGTAGGCTTGTTGCGTGGAGTTTGGATGTGGAGTATGTGTGTATTATTGAGGCGGTTGAGGATGTGCCCGTCGGTGGTGGCGGTGAGGAGCATCGTCAGCATCATGTGCCGACGAGTGTGGAACGGAGGGTCGTGGGGTCCAATGACCCTGCGCTGATGGGACGGTTGTTGGATATGCAGGATGTGGGGACATACGATTTGGTGACCGCAACGCTAGCCGGTGGAGGTGAATTCCGCTACCCGGCAGAAGGCAACGCCAAACTCGTCCCGACCTTCCTCGCCGGCCTCAACATCCTCACCGGCACATCCGTCCCCGTCCCCACCGGCACATCCCAAACCGCACCCTCCAACGCCCTTCTTGCCGTCTTCACAACCGACGGTCGCCGCCTGTTTGACGCATCCACATCCCATTTCCTCAACGCGTTCGCGGTGCACCTCACCGCTTTACTCCTTCGCGTTAAAGCCGAGTCCGCCGCCACCGCGAAAATGGCGTTCATGAGCTCCATTTCCCATGAACTCCGGACACCGTTACACGGGTTATTGGGCGTGTCCGAATTGTTGGGCGCGACATCTTTAACCGGGTCACAGGAAACCTTCGTCTCCACCATCGAATCATGCGGGAAATCCCTGCTAGGAATCGTCAACAACGTGCTCGACATCGCCAAACGCAGCGAACGCTCCCACCACCCTCCCTCCTCCTCCTCCTCCTCTTCCTCCACCACGTCCCCGACGTCAACCTTCCACCCCATCGACCTCTTCTCCGTCCTCCAAGAAGTAATGGACTCAATCGCCGCCACCGTACCCGCCGAAGTCGAACTCCTCCTCAACATCCACCTGCCACCCACCACACGCTATGTCAAGTCCGACGCAAACTGTATCCGCCAAATCTTCACGAATTTGGTGGGCAACGCCCTCAAGTTTACTAAACGCGGGTACGTTGACGTCACCGTCTCCCCCGTTCCTGACTCTACTCCCACAGAGTCACACACGATGCTGCGGTTTACGGTGACGGATACCGGAACCGGCATATCCCCCTCATTCCTCCCACACCTCTTCAAACCCTTCTCGCAGGAGGACCCGCTTAAACAAGGGACAGGGCTCGGACTCGTGTTGACGCGGTACATGGTTCAGAGTTTGGGTGGGGTGGTGAAGGTGCAGAGTGAGGTGGGG
>JADGKA010000442.1:0-20769 GCA_027604605.1 Borealophlyctis nickersoniae
GGGGGGGGGGGGGGGGGGGGGGGTCGTTTGGTTTGGTGGTGGTGGTGTCGTCCTGCGGTTTGACGACTCCGATTCCGGCGGGGCCGGGGTGGGTTTTCTTTGTCGGTGTCGGACCACCCTTCACCGCGTGGTCTCGCCATAGATGCATCATCTCAAGGAGACAAAACAGTTGCAGAAACCCGACGGCCATCATCACTCCCCCCATCGGTTTCTGCACCATAGCCAAGACCACATACGCAATCCACACAAACACAAAGTACGATGCTCCAATCGCGTTCGCCAGCCCGTTGATCAATAACCTCTTCTTGGGACCACCATCTCCTGCTTCCCCTTTAACGTCCACCACGTCCAAACCCACGCAGTTTGGATCCGACGCCCATATGAATAGACAACATCCAAAGGCTGTCAGGACGCCTATTTTTGCCCAATACAATTTGAAGCGCGCGGCCCATTCCACGGTCGTGGCTTCCGAGCTGTCAATGGTGTCCAAGATCCAATACCCAGCTGACAGGACCATCGCGATGGGAAGGAATATTGCGGGCAGGACAAAACCCGTGTTCTCGTAGTTGTCTGACCCTTTCAACAAGCTCCTCCCACAAAGAGCGACAATCGGAATGAGAAGGACGAGGATGACGAGTGTTTCGGGTGCCGCCACCGATGTTGTAGGTGTCGCGTTGAACGTGGGAATGCAGTATGGATGCTGATCTTCTCGGCATATGACGGACATTTGACTTATGCGTGTCAGAATCATGAATAGCAGGCCGTGCATCGTTAACCCCTCGCGCGCCTTTTGGTTTCGCAAGCCGAGAGCTCGGGTGAAATTGAAAAGGCCGAACGCTTGCAGGAGGTAGACTGTGATCGAATCTTCGTTGACCGTAAAGCTGTCCGATGCCGGAATGATGATGTTCAACACGAATAGCAGCAGGCCCAACAAGGTGCTCGGCGATACCCATTTTGCGGTGGATACCGTGGTCCGTCGACTGATGAAAAGCTGCACAACCGCTGATAGCAGATACGCCAGAACCATCCCAACCAAAATCGAAAATACGGCTTCGTGAACTACAGTCATGGCCGAATCTCCGGTCCGATCCACTGCACGCACCGCCCGCCTCACTGTGCCCGTCGTGCTTGCCCCAATACCAACAAGACCACCCGCCAATAGCGCAAAACGAGAAACCGGCAAGTTGCGGGACCAGTTCACCATTCTGTACACAGCCAGAGATAGGACCGCGAGAGACAGCACGATGGAGCCCATGACGATTAGGGGGACATCAAAGCGCGCCCAGATTCTTCGAGCGGCAATAAGCGCCCGCCTCGTGAAGGTGACGTAGCGTAAATACACATCAAGGAGCTGTTGGACATCTTCTGCACCATCATCCAGTTTCACGTAATGCGCCTCAGCTTCTTGGAAAAGATCGCCCAACTCATAAATCGACAGCTTGGCCGCCATTCGCTGTCGGCTGTACTCAATCAGATAGTTATTGATCTGCCATGCGTTAATCCGCGTCACATCAAGCAGATTCCTCATTTTGCTCGACGCATCTCCGGCGGTAGCCCCATTCGGAACCAAAAATAGTTCGGGGATCAGAGTGCCCAGATTGACAAACGGTGTCGGGAGGCCCAAGAGGGCGGTGAATGTTGGAACAAAGTCGATTTGAGGAGTTGTTCGATGAGAATCAAGGAACGGGTATGGTTCGACGCTTCCAATGTCCACCTTTGTCAATTCAGCCAAAGTCCGTTCCAGCAACTGGGCAGTCGCGGCATCGGTATCCAATAATGGCCGTTTGCTGTAGACAAACATTCCGGCGTTCAATTCGTTCTCGCTGTCCCCTCCATGATCGCCCTTTGGGTCCATTCCGTGATCCCCCATCACAAACACTATCGTATCGTCCTCAACCAAATCAAACACCCGCTGTAGCACCCCATCCATCTGAGTAAGCTTGGCCGCCATCGCTGGATGTTCCGGCCCATAGCGGTGACCCGCGTGGTCAACTCCCAGAAAATGGGCGATCAGGAAATCCCAGTCTTTTGGTGAACGCTCCAGGGCTGGATAGAGATGCTCTAGGACCCCATTGTCGACCGTGTGCAAATCCCAGACGTCCAGCGATGGATATGGGTGGCTTTCATTCATTGAATGAGGATACATATTTTCCCAGGTGTCATCACCCATAAAGGTCACTCGTTTGCCATGGCGAATCAGTTGATCGATGATGTTGTCCTCGCCGACCATTTGCCCAAAGAAATTACTGCCCGCGTCGACAAATGTTGGCAAAGTGCCAGTGGTAATGGCTTTTAAACGCTGGAGAGTGGTGGTAGGAGGATCGGCTCGGACTTGGAAAAGAAGTCCGTGGCTAGGCTGTGATTCAAGGATATTACGAATTGTTGGAAGCTTGTTTATATAATAAGGAATTGAAGAATTGTCCCCCGTCCTCCTAGCTTCCTCCTCCAACGTTTCATTGAAAACGGTAAAATCGTACCGGAGCGCGTCAATCATGATCAACACCGCACGGTCATACCGCCGTGGATGCCAACACCCGGCCCCGAGATCATTTTCCCCCGGCGATCGTCCTTCTGGAGCCCGAAAGGACGTGCAGTTATTTCGGGTATCTAGTTCCAGACGGGTGAGCAAAAACCCGCTGGAAAAGAGAAAAAGGCCGGCAATATGGAGAACAACAAAGGAAAGAAGCGCGAGCGATATTCGAGAGAATGGCACACCATTTCCCGAGAGCGGCGACAGGTCTATCCTCACTGCTTCACGCGCATCCGAAGGTTGGGAAGGCTGGTCTGAGGAAGAGGAAGGTCGACCGGCAGCGTTGCGGCGGGCAGCAAGTTTTCGCCTGATCATCGCGGCGAAGGGTATCCGGGTTCAGGGAAACGCGGGAGGGTTGCGGTTCTCGAGGACTTGTTGGGACGCAACAACAACAAGAAGAGAACCGCTATAGTTCTACGGAGGGTTGGCGCTCCTCCTTTAGGGGCCCAAAAGTGGAAAGTGATTGTTGGATGCGTTTTCAAGAAGATCGTTTCGAAGTTGGGGGCAGAGGGCGAGTGAGGCTGGTGGGGGCACAGTCCGTAACCATGGAAACGATCTGCTTGAAATGAGTCTAGTGAGTCGCGTTCAGGCGTTCCCATTTCAAAAAGAGCCTGCAAAACCCAACCAGCTTCCTCAATTGAACACAATGACAGTGAAAGGAAGTGTATGGCTTCTGGATTATGGAGCAGGCAACGTCCGCTCCTTGCGCAATGCGGTTGAAAAGCTCGGCTATGAAATCAAAACAGTCGAGTCCCCGGAAGACATTCGCAAGGCCGAGGTGTGAATTTTGAGAGACTGTGTCTCTTTGGGTTCTTTATGTCCTAAATGCCTTAACACTTCCCGTACCAGAAACTTCTTTTCCCCGGTGTTGGAGCCTTTGGTGCTGCCATGCAACGGTTAAGAACGAAAGGGTACGACGTAGCCCTCCGCGAGTATATTGCGTCGGGCCGACCGTTCATGGGGATTTGCGTGGGACTGCAGTGTCTGTTTGCTGGGTCGGACGAGTCTCCGGAAGTGGAAGGGCTGGGTATTGTCCCTGCCTACGTCCGGAAATTCGACCACTCTACAAAGTCGGTTCCGCACATGGGTTGGAACGCCGCTACCGTCGTCCAGGAAAGTAATGCGGATGGAAGCGACATTGGGACACTGAATCACGATGGAGCAGATTCCACACGGTATTACTTTGTTCACTCGTATGCCGTTCCATATTCCGATGCTCTATCCGAGTGGGCATTTTCGATAACAACATATGGCAATGAAACATTTGTCTCGTCGATTCGCAAGGGCAACGTATTTGCCACCCAATTTCACCCTGAAAAGTCTGGATTTGCCGGGTTGAAAGCCCTGCGGTCATTCCTCTCTTACGACCCTTCCACCGCCCCCACCACCACTCACGCTTCCGCCCTCGCACGCGCGCCGATCGCAAAAGACCGTCTTACCCGCCGCATCATCGCTTGCCTCGACGTCCGCACCAACGACGAAGGCGATCTCGTTGTCACGAAGGGCGATCAGTACGATGTTCGGGAGCAAACGGAGGGTGGATCCAAAGTCCGCAATCTCGGGAAACCGGTAGACCTTGCACGTCGGTATTTCAACGAAGGCGCCGACGAAATCACCTTCCTCAACATCACATCATTCCGCGATGCACCTCTTCGCGACCTTCCCATGCTCGAAGTCCTCAAACGCACCTCGGAAACCGTGTTTGTCCCATTAACAATCGGTGGAGGGATTCGGGATATGAAGGAACCCGATGGGACGGTCGTGTCAGCACTCGACGTCGCGGGGGAGTACTTCCGGTCTGGAGCGGACAAAGTCTCCATTGGAAGTGACGCGGTCTACGCAGCCGAGGAGTACTTTGCACGCGAGAAGGTGGCGACTGGTGGGACGGCAATTGAGCAAATCGCGAGGGTGTATGGTGCGCAGGCGGTGGTGATTTCCGTGGACCCGCGACGGGTGTACGTGTCGAAACCCGAAGACGCGCCTGGGCACCATGTCATTCCGACCAATGTGCCTGGACCTAACGGGGAGAAATATTGCTGGTACCAGTGCACGGTGAAGGGTGGACGGGAAGGGCGAGATTTGGATGTGTATCAGCTCGTTACGGCGTGCGAAGCGCTTGGCGCTGGGGAAATATTGTTGAACTGTATGGACAAGGACGGGACGAATTCCGGGTACGATCTGGAGTTGGTGCGGGATGTGAAGGCGTCGGTGAAGATTCCTGTGATTGCAAGTAGCGGGGCGGGGAAGGTGGAGCATTTTGAGGAGGTGTTTAGGGAAACGGGCGTCGAGGCTGCGCTCGCTGCGGGAATCTTTCACAGGGAGGAGGTGCCTATTAGAGCGGTTAAAGATTATCTGAAAAGCGTTGGCGATGAAGTGCGGGGGGTGGAGGCGCCACTGTAGACTTTTTCTAAAATTAATAGCCGGCAATGTACCATGAAAGAGAAAATCAGCATTTCAATCTTATTTTTGTGCGAACGGATATTGATGACGTCTCTTTGGTACATATGCGGTATTGTACACTGTCTTGCTATCTAACAATTACAAATTTCACACAGGCTCCTCAGTTGCGCCCAAAAGAAAGGCTCTCAGTCGTGCTCTTGCTTCTCCGGCAGCTTCTGGGAAGCTTCCTCCAGCAACCCTTCATAAAACTCGTGTTTCAAACTTCTCACAAATGCTACAGCACGTTCCCTCCCAACCCTCCTCAACTCATCATACACAGTCCGATCCCCCATTCCATTATCACCGACACCAGTCCCATCGCCAGTGCCACCGGCGACATCATCCCCACTCCCGATACTCGTCCCACTCCCCGCACCACTCCTCTCACTGCTGCTGCTACTACTCTGACCGCTATCCCCAGCAGGAGACACCCTCCGCCTTCGTCCATGCCGCCGCCTTACAACCATCCTCTCCTTCTCCGCCCCCACCACCGCACACACAGCCTCAACCCACGGCCCGACATCATTCCTCGGCACCTTAAACTTGCCATATTTCCTAACTTTCAGTGCGTTCGTTTCCGGTTCGCCCGTGATGATGTTTGTGGGGATGGTGTACGGTACGGACAAATGAGCTTCGGGGAGTCCGCCGGCGTCGGAGGAGATAACGGGGATTCCGCGGAGGAGGGCTTCGACGACTACGAGGCCAAAGGTTTCGAAGAAGGTGGAGGGGACGAGAAGGAGTTTGGTGGCGGACCAGATTTCGTCCATGTTTTTGCAGGGGTCTTTTAGCCTGTTTCAGTTTTGGAGGTGGATTTTAATTAGAGGCCCAAGGCGGATCGGGGAAGGGGACATGTTCCACTCACGTAACGTTTTTCAGCTTTTCAAACTCGTGAATCACGTGGCGGTTCATGCTCCACGACTTTACGACGAGAAAGGGAACGGAGGGTAACGCTTTCGCCAGATCGCGGACGATATGGAACCCTTTGGTGACGCCAGGGTTGACTGCGGACACGTACGGCGCGTCGAAATTATCTTTTGACCACCAAAAAAGATACCGGTTCAACAAAAGCACCATGGAAAGAAAACTGTCAACATACTTACCGTAATATGGTATATCATCAACATTAGTTCCGTAAATCCACGGATGGCATGGGACGTGACGGCACGTCAACCCGCCAAAGACTTCAAAATAACTTTGGACGGCTTGGCTGACGGCCCAGAGTCCTTCGACGCGGCGCATGCGGTCGACGAGGAGGGAGTGGGTGATTTGACTGTCTGGGGTAGAATGGTGGGTGTTGGTGAGTGTGTTCACGGTGAGTGCAAACACGTGGTATCCATTGCGACAATCACGCACCTTGCCACGGTCCTCCCCTCGCATACGGCCCAAACGGTAAATTATTACAATCGTGAATGATATATATCCGAGCGCACACATGCGGGTTGTGTTCGTCCATGGCGATTCTAAGGGTGCTCTGCTCGTTGAAGATGAAATGGGTAGGTTTGAAAGCGGAGATTTCAGAGTGGATGAAACGGGTGCGGGCTTGGTACTCAGGAGGGTCTTCTTGCTCCTGTTTATTATGATGACTGTTACGTTCTGTCGGACCCACAACAACCGTGATGTTTAAGGAAGGCGCGATATCAAGCTCACCAGCAACCAGGGTATATGCTTCTTTTGCACTTCCGACTCCTCAAATATCTTGACGTAGTCGTCACAATCAAACGCAACCACACGGAACTCATACAACGTGAATCTGTACACCCGGATGGTTCTCTTTGGACCAAATTGTTGAACTTCATCTTCTTTGTAGCCGCCGGGAATCTGTTGCAAATCCTTTTTGTGGGCAAGTGCGAGCATGCAAACCGAGTGGCCTCTGGAATGCAGAGCCCTCAGTAGTGCCAGGTTAGCTCGGTATCCTCCTTGTTAGTTGGTTAGGAACATGTGATGTGAGGATCCTTGTCGAGCAACCTTTCGGCATGGGTTCCACCTTACCAGAAGACGCAAAAAGCCCATGCGCAGATTGAACGAGAAACACACGCATTTTAGTGGGAGTTGAGCTTGGTTTTTCAGGGGTCTGCAAAGATGGGGTTGTAAGTAAATTAAATTTTAATCATGCCGCGCGCAGCAGCGGCGCGTGTTTGTTTATTTAATCATCGAATCGCACCTCCGGCGCAGATACATTCGATCTTTCAGCAGGAGGAGTCAATAATTCTCCAACTCCTGCAGCTGGAGTCGCAGACAAGGAGTTCATCGTCGTTGTCGCTATTGTTGTTGTTGTGGTGGTTGTGATGTTGGTGGCAGGCTCCCCGGTTGCGGATGATGAGGTTGTTGTTTCCGGAGTGGCAGCCGCAAATTCTTTTGATTGAATGGACATGAATGCGTATACGTGGCTCCGGAATATAAAAAGGTTTAGAGGAATAATCGGGGAAGGAAGTTACAAAAAGAACCTGCTTTTGTAGTTGAGGCAGCGCGTCTTGCGTCAGACGGCTGGCTATGGCGCAGCACGCTTACGAGAGAAAGTAAGTACGTCACACGCACGATTGGCTGTGGGACACGTGTGGCTTGTATCAGCGCCGGACCTGTGCTCCACCTTCGGCCCTTTGCAGAACCCTCTCCCCAACCCATCCAATTAGCACGGGATTCCTCCAACGTCTCCTGGTGAGTATCCGACACTTTTGCCCCAGGAGAGGAGACCTATGCTGGAGGAGAGAACGGATGAGACTTCCGGATTCAAAGGACATATGGATGGATGGATGGATCAATCAGACGAAGAATGTTGACATTGCCGAGAGAGGATGGAATTCAATGCACGAGTGGACGGGTGCGACGATGAAGGGACGCAAGTGGACGGCTGAGCTGGGAGGCAGTGGGGGAGGGGATTAAGACGACGGTGGGACTGGAGGTTGGGGACGACGAGGCATTGAGGACGTTAACGGCATGGTGGATTATTGAACTAGCTGTGGGGAACCGAGGGCTGACTCTCTCGTCCATTCTTGTTGATTAGGCTGGAAAATCATAGACCATGAAGGCCATTTTCGCAGACAAGGACTTGACCATTCCTGAAGGGGGTGAGTGTTGCCGCCCTTTTTTATGCGGGGGCTGTGGAAGTTGGGTGTTGACTTGCGTGTCCCCTACCAGTCACCCTTGATGTCAAGGCACGTGTGGTCCGTGTCAAGGGCCCCCGCGGTACCCTCATCAAGAACTTCAAGCACGTCAACATGGAGATTACCCGGGTCTCCAAGACCAAGATCAACCTTAAGGTCTGGCACGGTGCGCGCAAGCACCTTGCTTGCATTCGCACCATCTCCTCCCACATTGAGAACATGATCAGGGGTGTGACCAAGGTGATTCGAAGAATCGTGCTTGAAAGCGCTGGAAAGGCCGAATGTTCTCATGCAGTTTTTCGAGTAGGGCTTCGAGTACAAGATGCGTTTCGCGTACGCTCACTTTCCCATCAACGTGAACGTTATCGAGGACGGTACGGAAGTTGAGATCCGTAACTTCTTGGGCGAGAAGATCATCCGCCGGGTGAAGATGTTGGAGGGTGTGAAGGTTGCACACACCACTGGTGGAACGAAGGATGAGATCGCCATCACTGGTAACGACATCCAAGCTGTTTCCCAATCTGGTGGGTGTTACGATTGGATTGGAGCTTTTGGTTGGACTTCGGTGGCTGTGGGAGGCTGATGGATTCCTTCAACAGCCGCTTCCATTCAACAATCCTGCGACGTGAAGAACAAAGATATCCGTAAGTTCTTGGACGGTATCTACGTCTCCGAGAAGGTATGCTGGATCATGGCGCTTGTCTTTCGTGCTTCGAGGGTTTAATTGAGCTTTTCGATTCTGCAGGGTCTGCTTGTCAAAGATTAAGCAGGGGTTCTCGTGTGTTGGGGCGGTGGGGGCCTTGTATAGCAACCAATTCGGGAGTCTTGGCGGGGGACTTCAGAATGACAGAAATCCCGTTCTTTTACGTATCTCTGGCGGTGATTGTGAGCCTCGATATTTTGAACAGGTGTTGGATTGTGAGAAATGGAACCGGGAAGGGTACGGAGAGGCCAGGCAGGAACCTTCACAGTGGTCCTTTATGTGGGAAGCAATCAGTTCACTGGTCTGGGACGCATCTTTGTTCTTGAATGATCCACAAAACCAGTTTCGGATGCAACATCCCCGATCTTTTTCCAGAAATTAGACCGACTCGAGAGCTCCGTCTCCCACGTATTGGCGTGTTTAGAGGGTTCCCTCACCTGACTGGGCATTCCCTCTCGGACGCGGCTGCGAAATTAAGTTCGAGCCATTCAACGGAAGATCCCAGAGCGCGATAAGACCGCCCTTTTTTTGAAGTATGCCATGCCCATATGCCATGCCCATGTCCGGTACTGGGGAGTTGGGAGCAGTCCGGAACGTTGCCCATCCTGAATAGTCGCAGTGAAACGTACTAATTGCTTGCGTCGCGGCCTGATGTGCCTTAACGGGCAATTTGAGACTGCAGCACCTCTTGCGTGCTCTGCGAGAATATGGAACAGTGGAACGAATCCAAGAATTTATGGAACAAACCTCCTGCACTGCCGCCAACTAATGCCACTGATCTAGAGGAATAACGGACAGTAACGAGGGGCTGGCGAGGGACAATTTATTTTGCCTTCCCTTTCCATTTTGTTTGATTGTTTATTTACTTGTACAGTCTTTTTACGGTTGTGCTAGTGCTATGCTAGCAGCACACGGAAGGCGTGCCTCTTCAGGTCACAGTCATGACCTTGTGTGTTGAGTTTGTGGTATAAGAACAGTCGAGCATTGCAGAGACCACCAACCCCAGTTCCAAGAAACTCTTCCCCCCACACTCCACAAACCCTTCAACAAGAACAAACAAAACAAACGCAGTCACAAAAAAGAACGGCACCCGAAAGCACCTACTGACCGCCCAAGTATATTTAACGACCGCGGCACCATCGGCCTTACGGCCCACCCTACCCCTTCCGGTCGAGCATCATTGGAGCGTCCTCCTCAACTGAAATTTCTGAAATTTATTGCGGGAGCTGTGGTTTATGTACTTTTCACCAGGAAAATGGCGCAGTGGGGTTCATGCGCGGGGAGGGATTGGATGATGAAATGAAATGAAATGGAGAGGATACGAAACCGAAGATGGGGAATCTAATCATTCTTACAGTTCGGCACCTACTTCACTGCGTTATGCACAGCGCTGAGGTTTTGCTGGACGCAATATAACAAAAGCTCCGCCCCACGCTCTCCCACCGCCAAAAGCTTTAAGTGGTGGTTCATTCCACAGAGGCCACGCTGCACGGAGCCGGGTACGTGGGCTAGATAATAACAGGTTAACACAATTCCCTGCCTACGGGGTCAGGTCGTCCAAGATGCGTATGTGCAGAAAGTCTTCGCAATTTCGCACGGAGCAATAGGATTCACGTCGAAGGTATGAGCGTTTGCTCTGGCAGCCAATAGGAACTTCACAATGTCCAGATGCTCATTTACCACCACCCCACGGAACACGATCTGCCCTCTCACTCCAACTCCCCGTCCCGTCCAGCGCTAGCACAAGCACCAACACCCGAGACCTGGGTAGTGCAACCGAGTGCAGCCATATCCGGGCTATCCGGGCGATCCTGGGGCCACACAAATCCATCCAAGGGGAACCAGCAATGGGGCCGGCTAGCCGAGAGGCAGGAGGCAAAAGGGGCTGAGTTCTGAGGAGGTGTGCTTCTTCTCGGGCGCGTCGCGTCTCCGCGTTGCGTTCGAAAACCTATAAAAACCAGCTGCACAAAGCAACTTTCTGGCATACCCCTTTCACCCATAATCCACCAAATATCATAATAATGGTCGCCACCACTGTCCTCGCTGCTGTCGTCTTGGCTTCTGCTGCCTCCGCCGCTCCGTTGGCCGCACGCCAATACCAGCCTTACCAGCCTAGCTACGGGAACGTGCAGTACGAGAGCGGGTTCCCTGTTTGCCAGCAAAAGGTCGAGAAGCCTGCTTATGAGTAAGTCGTCTATGTCGCTTCCATTTTTCGATGCGTGGAAAGGAATTCTCATTTGAGCGTTTGACCTCTTTTCAGCAACAAGGGTCGCGGTTATGGTTGGGAGAACGGCAAGTCTTGCATCCTTCCTAAGGGAACGTCCTCCTACCAGCCTCCATCCTACCAGACTCCTACGTACCAGGCTCCTGCGTACCAGACTCCTACGTACCAGACCCCTACGTACCAAACCCCTACGTACCAGACTCCTACGTACCAGACCCCTACGTACCAGACCCCTACGTACCAAACTCCTGGTTACCAGGCGCCCAGCTATGAGGCTCCCGTCTACCAGCAACCTCCCTCGTACCAGCGCTCGGTAAGATTTCTTCCCTGTTGTGGTTGTCAGCCATCAACCTGTTACTAAACAACTGCTTTCAATCCAGTCCTTCGCTTCGTACTTTGCCCCCATGATGGCCACCGGCCAGGAGCCTGCGGGCCAGGCGCCTAGTTTCGTTACAGACCCGAATTACTTGAATTGCGAGTCTGCCAAGAACTACGTCAACAATGTCATCAACTCCCAGAACTTGAGGCAGTGCGTTGCGATCGCCTGCTCTAGCGACCCGTCCTATATACGCCGTGACTTGACCCAGTGCGCCCAATTGGAGTGGGAGGTGAAGGGCACAACCGGTGGAACGATACCTCCCGGGTTTTAATTTTCTCGGTGGTGGGACGATATAGTGTAGTTTGTAATGTAGTACTTTTTAGCATGAACACTTTAGTTATCCGCTGCATAGTACGAAGTAATGTTGTTGTCTGTTATGGCCGTGTCAAATAGCAGTCGGATTATGGACTCATTTTCCAGCCTTACGGGATGGCGCTCCAGCCTTCACCAACAAGTCGACTATGTAGAGTCCGCCTTAGGAACCGCATACTCCCAACGGGGTCCATCCACAAACATGCCTCCATCCATCCGAACACGCCTTTCAAGTTTCATGGACTGTACGTTAACAGCGCGCGAAAATCATACATTTAACAATACATCCTGCCCGCTTCCGGCTCTGCCGAAAAGTCCCACGTCTTGTCATCAGCATCCGTGAACGTCATTGCTTCCCACCACCTCCGTTTCGCCGCTTTCAGTGACAATATGTGTTCTGATCTCACTTTGGAGACACGGCTGTGGGGTAGTGGCGGTACGGGTGGAAGTTGTGCCTCCTCGGCGAGGACAGATGGAGCGGCTGAAATGGGTTTATGGTTAGATGTGTATCGGGACCATTAACGAGGTTGAGGTTTTCCTAATTACCGTTGAGATACGCTATATATGCATCGCAGTTTGTCCGGAGCACTCTGCAGGTTGTCGCAATGTCCCCTGTGTTTGCGGTACCCTCACGGTCCTCCATGTACACATCATTCAACAGTGTCTGAGCTTCCCGCAACCGGTCCAGCACCGCCTGCAAATCCGGACGTGCCGAGTCGGCGTTTGCGCGGTTTTTCGCGATTCGGGTAAGGATGGAATTGTAAGCTGACGCAACGAGGGACACGTCTGGTTCAGGAAGTTGCTCTGCGGTGGTGGTGTTGTCGATCCCTGACCGAAGGTTCGTCGGTCCCGCCTCATCCACCGATTTTCCACGTTCACGGGTCCGATCCGCCATCAACCTCCGGACCATCCGTCGCGCACGCACACCCCTCCACCACCTCTGCACAATAACAGCGCCAGCCACAGTCCTCGCCTCCTCCCACTCTTTTACTCTCCCAGCGTGTAAGTTACGAACTTGAGCCGCCTGTTGTTCTCCGAGCGCGATGCGTTCGCGGGTGGTGCGGAGCCGTTGGGTGAGGGTGCGCGTAAGCCGGAGGGCGGGGAGGAGAGCTTTCAAACGGGTCCGGGTGAGGTGGCCTCGGACGTGACGTTGGATGGTCGTTGCGCTTTTGTGGAGGCGGGATAAGCGGTGGGTGGCAAGATGTGCGCGGTAGCGGGATTGGATGAGGGTGGCGGCCGCGGTTGGGGTCAGATGGGCGGCGATGCTGTCGCTACAGGCTGAGGAACAATCACTTGACGTGGGCATTGGTGGTCTGGGTGGTGTTAAGCTATCCTGCTTCATCGAACTTTTGAAAAGCGCGGACGAAGGTGAGACGGGGGAAGCGCGCGTGTGGCCCTCTGGTTCCCTGCGCAAGAACCGGATACCATCAATCTGTCCGAGTGGCCGGACATACCGGGGAGGGCGGAGCACGCGCCGCGAGTCATCAAAAATAAGGGTTCTGCTGTTCGTCGAGTAAATGGAATTTGAATTCACCTTGCGATAGGTCTACTTTTCCCGTCACGATTATGCTGTTGGATAACTTCGACCAAACCCTTGTGTCGGCACTCGATACTGTGCGAAACAACCCAATAGCCGCGACAGCCGCAGCCGCAGGAGGCCTCGCCGCCCTTTACGCGCTGGTACGTTCTCGCAACCTTTTCTCTCTCTCGCCGCCTATCTGATCCCCCTTCCCGTACGCAGTATCGTGCAGCGTGCCCAGGCACGAACGTTCCCGCATACAAAGGCGGTGATCCTCTCATCGGGGTGTTGCGGGAGCTCGGGGAAAGTGCCAAAACCCAACGCACGCACCATTTTATGGAACACCTGTCGAGGGTTCTTGGACCTGTGGGACGGTTCAGATTCTTGTGGATGGAAATGTATATCGTGTCTGATCCGGTAAGATTGAGTCGTTTGCCGGGTGTGGACGCGTTGGAGATGAAGATTGGGTCGTCGGCGCTGATTTGTCCATCCGCATTACCAAAAAGTTACTGGCCAGAGAAATTCTCAATGATACCGAGACATACGGCCGCGCGGAACCGCTAAAGCTACTTTTTGGGTACTGCTTCTATCTTTCGGCATGTCTGTAACTGAATGTAAGACGTACTGGCTCAGCTGTTTGGGTGGTTACAGGCTTCTCGGAAAGTCCACCGTCATCGGCATTGAAGGACCGGAATGGAAGAAACATCGGTACGGCGCGCCATGTTCTAAACTTCACAGTTGACTAGTGGTTCAAGTCCCTCTCTCAACTGATCAATCCCTGCAGGAAAGTCATTTCCGGTGCCTTCACCAACACCCACTTGAACGCCTCGATGCCCAAAATCAACGAAGTCCTTGAGACTCTCTTCCCCATCTGGGACTCCAACATCGCAGCCGGCACCCCCACCGAGGTGTACAAGGACATTTCAACAATGGCACTAGACGCACTCGGCCACGCCGTGCTCGGAGTTGACTTTAAACTCTTGAAATCACGGATGGATTCGTCCATTGATAACGGGAGGCTCGGGAACGCTGGGAAGATGATGGATAAAATCATGCTTGGCATGCAGGCCCGTATGAGCGGTGTGCCGCCGATTATGTGGCCGTACATGAAAGATGGGTTTGATGAAACTGTCAAGGAAGTCCGGAGTATTATTGAGGAGATTTTGGATGCAAAGGCCGAGGCATTAAAAGCCAGTGGTGAGCGCCAGGGCGACTTGTTGGAGGCTATGCTCTCTACCACTGAGGCGGTGAGGGATACTGGATTGGACTGGAAGCCGGCCCATTTTCCCCGCTAACGCTTCGGTTTCGGGTCACAAGGGAGTGTCAAAGTCCGACATCATTGACGATTTGATGATCATGTTTATTGCTGGTACGCAACCTGAGAAATGCCGTGGATTTGTCACTCTGCCATCTCTCGCTGCTGGCTAACCCTGTCAACAGGTCAAGACACGTCCGCAAACTCAATAGTGTGGACACTCATGCTCCTCAGCCAGAATCCCGATAAGAAGAAGAACTTGCAAGATGAGCTGGACTCAATCCTTGGCAAGACCGGTGTTCCGGCCACCAGTGCGCAAATTCAATCAATGACGTGAGTGCTGCGCGCATTTTGCACACCGTAACCGGTGATATTTGACAAAAGCCCGCCAAACACGACAGATACCTTGATGCAGTCATAAAGGAGTCTTTGCGCCTCTACGGCCCGCTGCCCGTCACGGAGCGAAGGACAAAGAAGCCAGTGCTGCTGGGCGGCAAATGGCAGATTCCAGCCGGGGTGAGTTGGTTGCGTTTTAGAGATCGTTAGCTTCGTACTAACTCCACATTTCGTTTCACGTTTTCAGCAAGAGGTTATCATCAACTTCCGCGTCATGGCCCGTGACCCGACCTACTTCCCTGACCCCGAGGCGTTCCGCCCGGAAAGATGGTTGGATGCGGCTGCAACCCGCACGGGCCCGCCAGCGTACATGCCGTTTGGAGGTGCGAATAGTTCACCGCTTACGTTCTGCTAATGGCATGCGGAAATGCTGATATTATCTTTACGATGAATCTCCGCAGCGGGTCCCTTCATGTGCGTCGGAATGCGTTTCGCCAACCTCAACATGCGGGTAACGATCATGAAACCGTCGTCACCTGCATTAGAGGTGGTGCACTCACTTGTTGTTTCCTTTTTGCAGATGGCACTATCCCGCATCATCCAACGCTACGACTTTGACCTTGTCCCAGGACAATCGCTAAGGGAAGTGTTCACCATGACGATGGGGTTGAAGAATGGACTGAAGCTGGAGATGCGTAGACGGGTGTAACGGCTGGCTGGAACGAGTTCTGTCTGTCTGCGTTTCCGTGAAGGTGCCCAATAGGAAATTCCTCATCGGTGATCATATTTGGTGCTCTGAGCTCTTGGAGGTTCGTTGATGGCTTCCTGTGCAAAGCGCCGGTATTTTGTTTTGTGGCTTGCAATGCTTGAAGTGCTTGAAATCTGGATACCCAGGCCATCATGGCTCAGGGCGGCGGCACCAGCGGCACCTTCTCCCCTCGTTCAATCTCCCTTAGGTATTCATCACCCACTACATACTTACTCACACCCTCCCAAAATGCGACACAAACCAGCATACAAAAACCCTCCCAAAGCACCCTCAACCCGCCGCAAAATTCCCGTCAACATGAAGCTACGCTTTGTCGAAATGATGGAAGGAGGAATGACGGCTTGGGCGATTGAAAAACAGTTCAGCTGGGTCAACGGAGCCCAGTTGAGACGGTGGTTTAAGCAGAAGGAGAGCTTGAGGGAGTTGGCGGAAAAGGGGAAGGGTAGCAAGCTGACTTTGCATGGGGGAAGACCTCGCAAGCAGAAAGCGGTGGAAGGCACGGTCGACGCGCGCCCGGTTTTGGCGGAACGGTCGGCGTAGGGTTGGGGACGCCGAGGGCGGTGGCGAGGCGGCATGCCTGGTGTATATATTATTAAAAGTGGGAGAATGGGATTATTTTCATTGGGTTCAAAAGTGTATATATATGTATATGTTTGCTTCGCGTCTGGGTGGGATTCGTCTTCCGTTTTGGATTGTCGCAGTCATCATCGCATCACGCTCTATCTCCGCCTGCAGTTGAAGGAACTGTTTTTGGGACTCTTGAAATACAGAGATTTACAGGCGCCGTTGTCCAACCAACCATGGTGATCCAAGCTTCATGATTATCCTTTCGGAATGTGATTTGGTTTAAGCTAGGATTGGCTTACCCATCATCTGAAAACCTCGAAAGATGGTGAATATATGGATACATAGTCCAAGCAGGATGTGAGGCCGTGTGGGATTTTTCTCTTAAATCAGACTCCAACGTCATTGCCATTTAACTATAAAGAATGAGGAGACTTTCCAATAATGCCAACCACCAACCAGTGAATGATCTTGTTGGAAAATGGTGGTATGCAGCTTCCACGCTCAAATGCCTGGGCTCAAAATCCATTCCAACAAAGAGCGGGTGCTCGTAATGCGGCGCCGTCACTGATCCATAATACGGTGGTATACAAAATCCCCTCTTGCGAAAGCCTCCACGTGCAAAACATGCCACTCAGGTCTAGGACCTGTTGACAAGTTCCGCAGCCTGGTCCAGGAATCCCTCAACAAAATCTTGGGCGTCCGGACCGTCAAACAAGGCACGCCAATTTTCAGACATTTTAGCGTTGGCCCAATCTTTCAGGACGGCCTTGACGCAAATTCGAACGGCTTCGGTGAGGTCAGGGAAGCCTTGCAGTTGCCGGATGAGGTTCAGAAGGTCGTCTGGCTTGCGAGTGGTGTCATTCAGAGACAGGATGAGCTCGCCTTTGATGTATGGCAATAGGGTGGTTATCTGGAAACGATCTGCAGCGCTGTGACAAATGAGGGCACAAACTTTAATGTTGTGGACCTTGATATGGATGCGTACAAAGTCGAGAGATGTACCGATACAGCTCGAGAAGATCCTGCTCAGAGGTCACGGCAGTTCTTCCAGTGTAAATAAACTCTAAGATAGCTTTGAATATTCTGCAAGGGACGTGGTCGATGTGAACGCAACCGTCGGTGTTTTCTTTGAATGGATGCGCCAAAAGACCGGCAAAGTATTGGCCAGCACGCCCGTTTTGCAAAACGATTGTGTGAGCGGGTATCTTTTCGTCCTCGACGATGAAGGTAATGTCTGAACGTTTGGAATCAGCGAGGAGATGCGAGAAAGTGCCATATTCGAATGCAGGAATTTGATGGGTGAGGAGACAAAGGCTGGCGGTGTCCCCCTTCTGATATAAGCAGCTCGATGTTGCAGTCTGCGCAGGCACAAACTTCTTGCGGGCTATTGGAGCCTTTGGAGGATAAATGGCCACCCCGAGCACTACAGATTTTTTTAGGTCCACCGTGGCCCGGCTAAGAGTCATGCCCCAGTCTTCCGCAATAACTGTCAAAAGACACTTCCGATCAAGGTCCGGACCCGACTTTTCGTTGCGAACAAAAGTGTCGAAGCGGGTTTCTTCCTCATCGGGACATATGGGTTTCAGGAAGACGCCCAGTTCGTTGACGTTGCTCTTTTCGTATTCTTGCCATATCAGTTGCCATTCTTTGCCGAAAGCGACGAATACAGCAGACTCCTTTAACGTATCTTCTTCGAGGTTTCCGTGTCTACGGACGGACCACAGGAATACGACTGGTTCTTTTTGTTGAGGCTCTTGTTCACTTTGGCGTGCGGAACTGTGCATGGCTCCAGATGACGGTGATGGCAGGAGGGGAGCAAAGTTCGAATTTGAATCGAGGTGGATTGGATGGGGGTGTGCTGGATGTGGCCGCGCCCTATGGAGGCTTTGACGCGGGCGTAGTGCGAGCCAAAGGAAGCTGCTTCTATTCTGCCACCAGGCCCCCTTTCCAATTTTTTCCAACATGGGTATCCAACTTGGGTGAAAAAAAACGGACGTAGGGCCGCAGGACCGCGGGTCATCGCAACGAATATAAAAAGGTCAAGTTCCGTGAAAAGTCGGGAATCTACACGCAAGACCGTACCATTCGTTCGTCATGTTGTTCAGTTGCGCGTCGCTCGTCCTCCTCGCCACTGCCGCGAACGCGGCTTTCGTCGACTACTGGTACGTTCCGACCTTTGTTTCTTTCTGTATTTGCTCGAAAAGATAGAACATTCCAATTCATTCCTATATATCACATATCACATCTAGCAACCAGACGGGCTTTGAACACATTTTCGATCGAAGCACCCGTACCATCGTAGACTACCGCCAGCCCGTCGACTACGGAGGCGATTCGGCGCGCTACAAGCGCGATTTTAGAGGCGGCACGACGTGGGAGGCGAACACATATTTCACTTGGAGATTCCCCGCCCCGAATAACAGAATCTTTTTGAAAAAGTGGGTCGAGGACGCGTCCGACACGGCCCACAACGCGTGGATTTACGCGACAAGCAACGACAATGTGGCCTACACCACAGTTCCTGCCGGAAATATCGCTCAGGTAAACGTGAAAATTTCTATTGGAGTCCATATGCTAGACTAGATACTCGTAAGGCTTCCGCTGATTTCCATGTTTCCCTCCGCCTCCATGTAGGTTGCGTCATTCAACAACCCCGGCTCGACGTACTGGGGTTACGATGTCACGATCACCCTCCCGCGCGCTGTTACGTACTTCAGGATCACGTACCCGGGCTGTCCCAATACCATTCCCACGTGTCTCAACTATTACGTGCCTCAAATCTCACATTTGTGCGCCGTAAACACTGCTTCCGGCGAGACGATAAACGATAGGACATGTTACCCACCTACCGTCCCTGTGTGAGTATTGTGCCGTGGAAGGCTGGGTTGCGCCTAATGCTGGTGACGGTTATTCATAGCCGTGGGCCATTGCGTGCCACTAATTAACGAACAAAATGCCGCTGTTCTAACTAATCATTTTCTTGCAGAACCGACCCCTACAAGCCTCCTTGCGGAACCCTGGTTATCAACGATTATTGGAGCATCGAAAATACCTTCGACCACGTCAACACCATGGGCGGAACCTTCGGCGAGGACCGAACTATGACGTACTATTTGAACACGGCGTGAGTGTAGCACGATAGACTTCCCTCGATTCCTGAAGAACCGTGATGTAACAAACTTAATGTTTCTACAGAGACGAGAACATTGACGTGATTCCCAACGCCAACTCGTACTTCTGGGAAGACCTCCGCGACCCTGCCACCGGCTCTACGTGCCTCGACATCTCCGCCTACACGAACTTTGAAATGACCGTTCGGGCTCAGCAAGGCGCCGGGTTTACAGTGCAGATGACGACTTGCAACGGTGCCAGGTTCAATGCTCCTTTGGGCTTGACGTTCAGTGCGACTCCCGAGACGAAACAAGCGAGGATTCCTCTGAGCTCGTGGGCCAGTCAAGGAGCGGACTTGAAGAGTGTGAAACAGTTCAGTTTCGTCTCCTGGGTGAACCCCAGCGGCGGGCACATTATTTTCGACAATGTGCAATTGTCCGGAAACACCGCGGCATGTGGTGGAACACCCCCTCCCCCCCCGCCTCCTCCCGGGTGCACCGCAGGCGTCACCATGCTCTCCAACACCGCGCCCTACCCAGGTTCATACGCCTCAAACGAAGGCTCCCCCGTCACCGTCGGTACCAACGGCCGCTTTACCACCTTCACCCCGACCGGCGCCGGCGGCTACTACTACATCGCCTTCCCCGCCTGTATCAACGCCGCAAGTTACACCCACATGCAACTCGACATCTCCGGCCCCGCAGGTGGGTCGGTGCGAGTCGGGTTGGACTGGTTCGGCACGGCCGCGTGTACCGGCAGCAGAGCGGGTGTGGCCATGTCGACAGTGACGACGACGGCGACTGTGACGACCGTACGGATTCCGCTTTCGTCCTTGACGACCGCGACGAATTTGGGGAGGATCAAGAGTTTGCTGTTGGATACGTTCACCGGCACGGGAACGTTCAGTATCGATAACGTTGCGTTTGTTACGTGCCCTGCTACCCTTGCTGCTGCACCGGCGGGAGTTAGTCTGTTTTCGCCGCCGTCGTCTGGTGTGAGGAGGCCGAGGAGGAAATAGTGGTAGTGTAGATTACATGCTAGATGGAGGGACGCTATAGTGTATGTTTTCTGGTTTTGGAGGGTTTAAGGGAACGTTATAGTGGGGAACTATAGGTAGATATTATGTTTAGATGCGCTTTTCTGCCGCTCCCAAATATACATTTCTTGGATATAAAAGTGCTGTCGTATGATAACAAAAGGAAAAGAATGTAAATTGTAAACAAAACAAGTTGGTTGCTCCGCAATAAATGAAGTCGACGTGCGTTGGATACCCCCCGAACTTTGTCGCGCTTCGTCGTCCCGCCACCTCAACACCTCATTTCCATTTCACTACAAACCACCCGAAGATGTCCAAACCTCAGCAACCCGAACTAACCCCCTGGCACACCATCCCCACTTCCGCCCTCGAATTCCTCCGTCCCCCCGCCGAAGGGTCCGAAGGGTTTCCCTCGGAGCGGAGGAGTCTAGAAGGGTTTGACGTATCCGATCGCCTCGGACGGCGTGCGCGACCTGTCAGCATTGCTT
>JADGKA010000443.1:0-20704 GCA_027604605.1 Borealophlyctis nickersoniae
GGTGTAAAGAGGGTTGGTTCTTGTGCGGGCGAGGTTTGTGTAATGCGTGGTGGGAAAGGGGCCGGCCAGTATGGGTCAGGAGCGTAACTTACCTGTTTTGTTCACTGTATGTTGGTCGGTCGGGGTTGCGTTCAGGTTGTAGTTAGAGCCTGGTGGATATGATTTTAGTTTTGTATTGGTTCACAGAGTATCGTTTCTTAGTACCTTTCAAGTCTGTTCCGGTAACCGACCGTGTATTTCGACGGGCCGCCTCACTTTTTCCTTGTGGTGAACACTTATCCGCATATCTTCGTCAATCCGTTAAGCGGGTTATGGGCAACAACCCATTCAACCTCGCAATTTCGAAAACTGCGTGAGGCGGCGGCAACAATTTTTTCCCTATCATGCACTCTTCATGGTCAATGCGCCTCCCGTGCATTTCCAGATCCCGGAACCATGAATTAACATGCATCTGTATATTGCATCTGTATATTCTTGGACAGAAAGGCCAAAAAAAAATGGGTACCACTGAACTGGCGCGAGAACAAAGCTCATGCCCAACACAGTACAGTTGAAGTACCCTGTCAGCCAACCACATACAGTACACTGTGGGATCTCGAAACGCCAAACCTCGTGTTGTTTACGGAGCAAGTAGGCAAACGCGCCAACCACTCACTCCTTCACCCCCCCGTTCAGCGCGGATCAAGGACGGTAATGAGCAGAACGACAGGATACTCCGCTCCGACACTGCGGTATCCAATGGTTCAAGCAGTCGCAATCCACCTCCCTTTTTTTGTGCCGTTCGCCTTCGCTTAGTACGCCGTTGAAAACATCCCTCTCGACTGCTATGCTCAGACCGTTTAAGTGTTTGTCGGATACAGTACATGGAATGGAACGGTATCCAGTGGCGTATATGGTGTGGATTTTCTTTTTTTGTTTCCGTCCCTCATCAGTGGGGAGATAAAGTTCGTCTTATGATTGTCCAGTGGATGTCTCGACTGGAAACGCATTGTCACGGTGAGTATTCTTCAGCCGGACTCCCCGCCGCTTCAAAATTAGGTGGGGTCGCCCATTCTGGTTGGTTGGCGCCCTTCTTTTTGCCACGATTTTCTCCAATGAATCTGGCGGTTGTACAGAACCCGAGTCGACACACCTCGCGCGATGAGCACGATACCAGGGGCGCCTTGTTTCCAGTCCATTGTCGCCAAAGCAGTTCAAAGCGTTGGCTTCTTCGTATCTTTCGAACTGCTCGCCTTACCAGGTGGATAACGAGTTTTTTTTGGCTAGTAACACTCCGCAGTGGTATCTAACCGTGGATGTCGTTTTAGCTCGCTCGGCTGCATGTCCTCTTTCAGGGACCTCTGGGTCAGTGAGCAAGTTGTTGGATGTCCTCGCAATGTATCCCTGAAATAGATCGAAAGACTATTATCGACTTTGAGGCAGACTAACTCTCTCATTATCATAGCTTGGCGTTCCGTTTTGCTTCGGTTCTTCCCCGCAAAGATCCTGTCTGACTCCATGGCGCGCTACGCAAAAAAAAACTGCCTGGTCCCGTGTCTTCTGGCTCACAGGACGTCGGATGGTGTCTGAAACCCCCAAACCTTTTTTTCGTTGAAGCTGACCATGGTTTGCACGGATCTTATAGAGGCCTGAAAGACGACATCGGTGCCAGGCAAGGGCATCGCGTTCCTTCAAAAGCATTGCTAAGTCTTTCGGACGTACTGCTTAGCTTGGTGCCACATGTCGAGGTGCGAAACTTGGGACGAAAGCGGACAACGCGTTCTGTGCAGGTGAGACCAATGTGGACGTACGTCTGCCTTTCCGTGGTTTGTGCGAACGACCCGCTCTGAACCATCATCTGCGACAACGAGTAGACTTTTTTTGCTGACTCCATTTGCATTCGTTCGCTTTGTGGACATATGCAGGTGTGCAAAGTGAGGTGCACACAATGAGGACGCGGCAGGTCTGGGGGAGAAGCTACCAGGACAGCGCTCTGGTCGGGTAGTCGACGCGTACCGCTTTTTGCCATTCACAAGACAACGTTGAGGTTACACGCAATGCTACGCTCTCGGTGTCCATTCCATTCGTTTCTGACACGCATAGATTTCGAGATTTCAAGAGAGGCGCTCTGATGCGTGCGTTCTCCATGTTCACCCTCGACCCGGTCAACCTTTTTGCAGGCAACGCCCGTATCTGTAGATTCCACACAACCTGAAAATGGCTGTTAAAAGTCGTTTTTGCAACTTGCGGCGTCCAAGGACGTTTACCAAACCATCGTTTGATCAGGCAGGACATGACTGGTGTGCCAGTTCTGCTCAGTGGACACCGGTTCCATGAATGAGGTTCATTTTTTTTGGCGGTCGGAAGCCTTGATGCTGCTGTCCGTGTGCAAAGGAGAAATGGGTGCAATATACAACGGGGCCAGAAGTTTAGCGGTTGAGGGAAGCCTCGGGGCAGTTCCTTCCAACCCTTCAGACCACCTGAAACCGGCCTGTGTTGGATTTTGTTTGTTGTTCTCCCCAGGACGTGCGACGAAGCTCCACTGTGCTGAACGTCAGATACGAGTGTTAGATACCCAGTTGAACGAAGATGCGAAGCTGAAATTGCTTCCAAAGTGAGCAAGGTGAAGGATGTAAATATTGCGTTTCCCGAGAGGCCGGCATGGGTTCAGAATGGCTATTCGGCTAATAATAAAATGACACGCCATACTTTCTTTTTTTCCTCCATTGAAAACAATTCCCAGTAAATAGAAGTAAGAAGTGGATTGTCGACAAATTACTAAGTACTGAGTCGGTGGTATCAGTCAACGTCCAGCAAGCGACCATCTGACGAGCGGGGACGAAAGGTTGCTTGTCCATCCCAGTCCAGTAAAGTAAGTGACCAAATGTGCCTTTTTTTCATATTCTGTGTTTCTGGTCACCGGTTTGTACTTAGTGATCGCGTTCTTGCCAACTGAAATGAAGCCCCGAAGGTGCGAAAAACCATGGTGTGGGTTATGGGGACGTTTCCCCTCAACCCCATAGACCGAATTACATCATTATTTTTGCTATTTGTTTTTCAACCCGCTTCGAAAGCCCCTTGAACAACACTTCAAACGATATGGCAGTCTATTCTGGCGTCTCTTCAGATGTAAAGACCGCAGCCTCGTGGAGCGGGAGCCCTAATGCAGTTCAGAACTTCGCTGTTGCATGAGGGACGAGGTAGCTGATTTTTTTGTACACCCGTGACACCGGCACTTGATTCTTATGGTGAATGCGTTTCGTGGTTGAAAATCTCTCAATGCATCGTATTCGACCATGTTTGTCCCTACGTCAACGGTCCCGCGCCGTTTACTTTGGATCGGAGCCTCCGGCTCTTGAACGTTCTTCAATTTTAGTGTCCAGAGCCGTCAGAGGGCCGGGATGACTATAGAATGCAATGACGCTTCGGGCAAACCAACCCAGACCCACCCAGTTCCGGACGACTTTTCAACGCTGATCCTTGTCCCGAGCTCTCTGCGTTCTCTTGTCTTGCGCACTTTTTTTCCAACCCATTGTCCTGTCCAATCCGGCACACATACTCTGCACTTTTTGCTTTCCTCATTACTCGCCACAAATGAGGCGTTATCCGACCGAGTTCATAGAACGCGTGGAGATGATCGCATGGGGGACAGCGCACGACCTGGCGGCATCCTCTCCTGGAATGCGTTTTCAGGCCGCTTTTTGTCGCCTTTGCTTTGCAGTGTACCTTGAGCGGTCGCGGAAAAGCTGCCCAAGCAAAAAAAGACAGAAGATTTGAGGGAACACAGAGGTCAACCCGTGTGAGTAAACCGAACATGGGGTTTGCCACAGTTCACAACTGCGCTTGTCATACTACGCCCCTACTCGTGTTGTTCGGCTATAGCCATAGCAAGCACCCCTGAGGTAGCGCAGGTAAAATGGCACTTTTGAGCTGGGATGGGGAGATAGCAAGTGCGGTCTGAAATGTATTGGAAAGGTTATCATTTTCAGTGCATAGTTGCGCCATTCTGATTTTTTCCCCAGGTTTGGCAGTTCACCTCCTGGCCCCCTTGCCCCTCACTTCCTTTCGCACCACATTGCTCTGTGCAATCCTGTTCAGCACTCCACGCATTTGATGGGTAGTTCATCCTCGTTTCCACAAAATGGATCGAAATTACGGGGGGGGACAGCGCACCAAACCGGTGATATCCCCTCTATATCCCCTCTTACCTCTTTATCATCCTTCTTTTTTCTCGTTTGTTTTCCATTGTATCTTGCTCAAAGAGCGACAGTCAAAAGATATTACGAGAGCGATGCTGTTGGTGACACAGATGGGCTTCCCCTTTGCATTTGTTGAACGCAGGCCGCGTTCACCAGCTTCATGGTTTATTTTCCCGGTTCTTCTTTTTTTCCTCTGCTCCAACCATACAAACACCCGCGTGTTGTGGAGCGAATGTCACTTTTGAGCCGTTCTGGACAGGTAGCAAGCACAGATATCCGGAATGTATTGGAAGTGTTGCGTTTCCAACACATGTCCGCGGGCAAGTTGTCCGGATTCTTTTTTCCTGTTTTGTCGTTCATCATCAAACAACCACAGCCTAGTTTGCAGAGGACTCTACCACACACACTCACAGGAGTCGTGAAGACGGAACTGCAGTTGCGGATGCACCCAACTTTTTCGATGTCTTGTGATGAGGCAAAACTGTGAAAGCAATACGCGACTTCATTTGTGCTCGTAAAACAGCGCGGTGTGTTTGCTATGCGACAAGCTGCGCGTTTCCTAATGGCTGGCATCCTTTTTTTCTTTCCGTCCGTATGGCTGTGTCTGCAAAGTCATTGACGAACCATCGCGTGATAGGCCAGCATAGCTGTTCAGCCAGAGTGTGCAAAGGTCGTACATAGACTTGGGTTTAGGGAAACGCTGTACGTAGTTTCCAAACCAGTGCGCTCGGTATGGTGGTTAATTTTGTTGTTTTGTCTCTCGGAGCCTCCCTGCCAAATAGTTAAGCGGGAGGATGTTAAACCCATCCAATATGACACCCGCAATGCACACAAGTGAACAACCGCGGCCTGATCCATGAAGAACCACCGCAAATTGTGTTGTCGATGCTTTTTTTTCGAGTTGTAATAGTAGCAGCCGTAGGGAGTGCTCTATGTTCCCTGGACTGGAACGGGGTGCAGGTTCGTACCGCAAAAGAGTTCGCTGGAGGCAGGAGTGTTTTAGTTTGTCGGGAACCCACCGTTCAGCTCTGACTATTTTGAGTCACTCGTTCTCAGACGTTTACTTTTTTTGTGGATTTATTTCCTTGCCTCCCTGTCCGATGGAGAAAAGACAACAGCCACACATCAAAGCGAAGAGACATTGTACTGAGTGCATAAATACGCTCTTGCGCAGTCGAGACGCGTTCAGGACTGCGCTATGCCATTCCTCAGGTCCACTTTTTCAGGATTTGGGGTTGTCGGGAATATACCAACTTTGACCCGTTTGAATCCACTCCCTATCAGACGTTTGTTTTGTTTGTGGCATTCCCTCCCTCCATCTCTTTATCGTTGAATGCAGACAAAAACCCCGTGTCAGAGAGTGAAATGTTGCTGGAGCGTAAACAAATGCTTTGGCGCAGCCAAAAAGCAATCACGGCTCCGCTGTGCCATTCTCCAGGTCGCGCTTTCTACATTTCTCTAGGCAGTTGGCACGGGATCAATGCTGAGAGAGGTTCGGAAACAAGGGGTTAATGGAAATGGGGAACTCAAGCTTCCAAACCCATCGGGTCCCGTGCGTAATGTTTTTTTGTGTGTTTGATCTTGCGTGCTTGCCTCATCTCACCGAAGAGGCGGGAGTGAGCTCACACGCATCCGTATGCCACATAAATTTGGATCTTGTCAAGCGGACAAGGAACAGAACATACTACAATCACGTATACGTGAAGTTCCTTTTTCCGTTGCAATCATAGCAACCAGGTATGGACGATCCATGGAGGGTATCCAACACGGGACTGAGACAAGCAATGGTGTGTGTGGTGAAAACATTCTTCCGTTGCGATAACACAGCAACAAGGTATGGGCACTCCAGGTGGGGTATCCAGTGTGGTAATGATTGACGACGCATTTGGGGCCTGTATGGAACCCACTGAACCAAACTTTAGATCATACACGGCTTTTTTGGCGATTTGCCTTTAGAGACCCGTAACAACCGCGCGTTTTTAAGTCGGTAAGTGAGCACCGCTCCCGCTTGGTGCGGTTGGATAATGCTCTGTCTGTAAACCCCGAGAAGCTTCGGTATTCGCGTCTGCTTCTCAATCCACGCAACACCGATCTTTTTTTGCAATTCTGAGTTTGTACAACTGTCAATGTCTGAGAACATCTTGAAGCGATTACAATGAAATCTGCATCGGGAACAGACGGGGCGCCCCATCCGCACAAGTTCCATTCACTTCATTCACTTTACAGCTCACTTTTTTTCCTCCTTCATCGTTCCACTGAGCTTAAAACAATTTTGGATGCGGGCAGGATCCAAACCTGCCAGCGATACTCATTTCATCAAATGAGAATTGTGGGAGGTGGAATGCGTCATTTTCCAGCCCGACTGAGTCCGAAGAGGATTTACCAGCTCTTTTGTGCGATTGTTTTCCGGTCAAGTTTTCGCAAACGGTGGTTCCCCGTAGGTGCTCGTGAGCGATCTTCGCAATGTATGGCAAACATGTGGAGACTTGGGTCACCCACATGAAACAGTGGTGGTCAAAAAAACTGCGCAACAGACAATATGGCTTGGTTGATGTGAAGGATATGCGTTTGCATTATAGCCTCCTGCGGACAGGAAACACGCGGCTGTATGTTAGGCGTCCACCGAGTCTACTATTTTGCCCAGTGTACTTCCACCGGGGATGGCTGCCGGTGCAGGCCGTCTGAGCTTGGCCGACTCTGAAACACGAAAAAAATAACCAAACAGATTACCGCGAATGCACAAGTGAGATTGGCACAATGTCCCTCGACTGCGCAAGTCACCCGATTCCGCGCATGGCATTGTGCTGATCTTGATTTAGCTCCGGTATGGGCGAGCCACATTGCTGCCACCACCCACCTGGTTCCCGCGCGTCGAAAGGTGAAATGCGACATTTACTCTTCGGTCGCAATCATATGCATTTTCGTCTCAAATTTGGCTTTGTAAGCTATGCCTCCCCCCCATATTGCTGTTCGCTTCGCTTCCAGCTCATTGGCCTGCCGCCCTCCCGCTCGTGCTTCTCTTTTTGTGTCTTATCCTTGCTTCACTCTGCATCAACTGCGTCTCCAGTCTCCATTGCTGCGGTATGATAAACCAAAGAACAGGCCGCTTATTCTTTTAGCTATGGTGTTGGACAATCAATGCGTTTAGTTGTGGTAGTCTGTTTTGGTCGTTTGCCAGTTTGCGGATAGGAAAATTGTAGAATGGAGGGAAAAGAAAAAAGGCGTAACATAAAGGCCTGGATGGACAACTATAGTTCCGCTTCGCGTCTCTTGAAGCTCGACTTCGAAAGTCCAAAAACTTGGCGGATGGAAAGATACATACACCTGTCTTAATAAGCACTGCAGTCTAATACATACTATGATGTAAATTGGTGATAATAAGAGTATCGTAAAAAGAGTCTCTGACCTCGCTCTCAATCACGCTCAGGCACACAATCAAATTAAGTTCACTCCCTATTGACTCGCGCGACTGCCATGGTGGACTGCACTCCTCCAGACCTACTTGGCTCAAGTAATCGTCTCACCGCCTGTAGACTGCGCGCGCAGCAGCGCAACTCAACCAAAATTTGGATAATGGAGCCCGGCTAGCTCAATCGGTAGAGCGTGAGACTCTTATCTACAAGGTTAGAATCTCAAGTTGGGCTGTTGAGTCCCAGAAACTACGGTTGGAGCCTACTTTGGCGACTCCAACACGGTTTCACCTCTTTCAATTTTCTTTTTTGGATGATATAGGATGCAGGAGGACAACAACAAAATAGGCGTTTTAGTGATCACCGACCCGTCCCAACCCAAAAGTATTTTACCAACATGTATTTCTCAGCTTCCAATGATTGCACAATCTGGGAGCATTACAGTATGTTGATATGCAATATGCCCTCGTCGGCGACATCTGGTGCGCTCGCCGTAGCCGTCTGAGGGGGCGACGCGTCGATCGGCGACCGAATGTTGTGTCCGAGAGATTCGGACACGGCCATTAGTAATGCAGGGACGGGGTGGGGGGTTTTCCATCTTCCCGCCGTTGTTTCCTCTCCCCTCCATCTTCAAAAACCTCGGACTTTCTCCGGGGTAAGTTACCTACCTAAGTTTAGTCCAACATATTCCGCCGCGTATATAAACCACCCTCTGCTCCTCCCGCTCCACGCGTTCGTTCAAATAAACCCCCCATTCTTCCCACACTCAGAAACACACTCAAACAACCACACAAAATAACAATGGTCGCAGTCAACGAAACCGGTGAAGGCGCTGCAGAGTACGTTCGCTTCGGAAACACCGGCTTGGTCGTCTCTCGCCTTACCCTCGGGTGCATGTCCTACGGTTCTAAAAAGGTGAATGTCGCCGGTCTACTTCCCGTCACCATCGTTCCTCGCCCATCCTTTGGTTTAGAGTAATCCTGGCTGATCCCATCCCTGGCTCTCTAGTGGGGAGAATGGGTGCTTGAACGAGACGAGGCGTTCCCTATCATCAAGGCCGCGTGGGATGCTGGTATGTGGTCGCCGCCTGTCGCCCATTGACGGTGTAGAGTACATCCACCATTCTCATTGGTCACAACGACTGTACAGGAATCAACTTTTGGGATACGGCTGATGTGTACAGCAACGGAGAGAGCGAGCGCATCGTTGGAGAGGCCATCAAAAAGTTCAACATTCCACGTGATCAGGTAATTGGAAAGGACCACCAGCTGGGAGATACTCGTTAGTGCGGCTTTCTCACATGTCTAATTCCCTTCCTTGACTGACAACCCAGATTGTCATCGCAACCAAATGTTTCTTCTCCTACGACGAGAATGATTTGAGTTTCAAAGGGATTGGCAAACAATGGAACCAACCGCCGATTGTCAACAAGACTGGATTGAGCCGCAAGGTTGGGATCAAGTTACATGTCATATGTTGCCATCTGCTGTGTGCTTACCATCATACTTTCGACGAACAACAGCACATCTTCGACTCCGTCAACGCGAGTTTGAGGCGCTTGCAATTGGATTGTGCGTACTGAAATCGAGTTGCTCATTTTCACGCGGCTTTCGTACTCATCTTGATCCTTTCGGGTTCAGACATTGACTTGTACCAAATCCACCGGTGGGACTACAACACTCCGATTGAGGAAACGATGGAGGCTTTGAACGATCTCGTTCGGATGGGCAAGGTCCGATACATCGGAGGTGTGTAAAAGGTTTTCCCTTTGGCGACGTGCTTGTGATTCACCATGTAACGCGGATTCCTCCCTTCCAGCGTCATCAATGTTCGCATGGCAATTTGCAAAGGCGCAAGCCATCGCCGAGAAACGAGGATGGGCCAAGTTTGTGTCCATGCAGGTGAGGCTCCTGAAATCTTGCTGTGGCTTGTGGCTGCCCGAATCCGTGAGTAATAACGTACGGCTCGTACAGAACTTCTACAACCTCGTCTACCGCGAAGAAGAGCGTGAAATGCTTCCCTTCTGCAAAGACAGCGGCGTGGCGGTCATTCCCTGGTCACCTCTCGGTAAGCACGTCAACCCACTGCATCTTTCGTCTTCTCAATCCCACCTCACACAAAATCTCCAAACTTCAGCCCGCGGCTTCCTAACCGGCAAGAAAACCGACACAGTCCGCTCCAAAACGGACGTCCACAGTTTCAACCGCCAGAATTTCCCGCCGCACGTCCAAGAATCCATCGACACGATCGTCGCCCGCGTCGGTGAGATTGCCGCCAAACACGGCGTCACGCACTCACAAATCGCGTTGGCGTGGTTGTACACGAAACCGGAGGTGACCAGCCCGATTGTGGGGATCAACAAGGTGGAGTATATCGCGGATTTGATGGGCGCCGCGAAGGTGAAGTTGAGTGAGGAGGATTGCAAGCATTTGGAGGAAGCGTATGTTACCAGGGGTGTGTGGGGTCACGCGTAAAGCGGGGGGACTGTGGTGTGGTGGTTTGTAAATGATGGGCGGTGCATGTACCAGTTAGTGTAGAAAGAGAGAATAGGAGAGCGGTCATGTTTACCATAGGGCTGTTAATGTCTGTAGTACTGGCATCGTTGCGCAATTTTGTGCTTGTAATTCCCAGTTTTTTTTACGGGAATTCCTGATGGCTCGAGAAGGCAACAAAGGGCAATGACTGGAGTTTGGTTTCTCACGGTTTGCAAAACCAACCAGCGGCGTAACGATATCGCCTGTCTTAACCCAACACAGCTTGTGTGTACTTATTAAGTACGCAACGAATTACTCTGCATCATGTAAATTCCTCATCCGCATATTCCGCAGTTCTTGTGAATGACCCTATGCATCCCAAACCTGACGAAGTTTTTTTTTCTGCTTTCGGTCCGTGTTCTCAAAAAGCTTGTTAGTTGCCGAGATTGTCAGGTCTGAATCGTCAACGGCAAAAGTAAATGGAACATGTGTGCGGTCAGTGGGTTATGGGATAGCCCTCCTTGGCCGCATTTGATAGTCGTCGTCGTTATTTTCTCTCCTTTTTTCGTGGTTGTATTTGATGGGCGGGCGGTGAAGTGTCCGTCACAAGTTGGTGCAAAAACGAGAGAATAAAAGAGCAATGATCATGTCCACTTTTCTCTTTGATGCCTGCAGTACTTGTACTGGCATCGTTGCGCGGCTGCTTGTGTTGGCGACTTTTTTATGGGGGGACGGGTGTTCCTTCCCCGTTGCTCGAGAAGACAAACAAGGGGGAACGACTCGGGGAGTTCGGTTCGTACAGTACTGTACATCGTTCCTCCACCAATCCATGTCTTTTGCACGAACAGGTTGCGAAATTCTAACATTGCTGCCTCACTGTCTGCCCCCGCTGCTGTTCTTGTGAACGAGCACCATGCATAGCAAACGGCTAACGCGGAAATCTTTTTTCCCCTGCTTGTTGGGTTCTCTCGGCCCCTTGTCTCGAGAAGCTTGACATGCCATGTACTGCCGCCCAGTCTTAGTTCGGTCAAATGTAAAAGCAACATGGTGCGGTTGGTGGGTTGTGGGATAGCCCTCCAATTACCGCGTTCACCACTATCGGCTTGGTTCCTTTTTTTTGGTTGGTCTAGCTACGTTCTTCCCGCACCGATTGTCCCTACTGCCGGGCAACCTGGTCGGTCAAAACCCAAAGCCCGCACCGATTGTCCCTACTGCCGGGCAACCTTGGTCGGTCAAAACCCAAAGCAACATAATGCGGTTGGTGGGGTCCGGAATAGCCCTCCAATGCCGCCTCCCCTATCGCCAGGTCTGCTATTTTTTTTTGTCCGGTTCGGTTGCAACATTGGTATATGCTAAGGATCAGTTCGCTTTGCTGTGGAAAGAAAAACCCGCATGCCGCATATTCCGCAGTTCTTGTGAACGAGCACCATTGCATAGACAGCAAACCAGTAACCTGGCGGAACTTCTTTTTTCCGCTGTCTTGAGTTCGCTTGGGTCCGTCCCTCCAGAGGTTTCTAATGTACCGCCCGGGTAGTCAACACCAAAAGTTAAATGAAACATGTGTGCGGTCAGTGGGGCACGGGATAGCCCTCCGTTGCCGCATCGCTTTTGATCGTTGTACCGTTTTTTTGTCTTTTTTTGTGTTTGGTTTGGTTCAGCAGCGTGCTTTCCAGCAGCGCTTCTTCTTATCTTCCGGGTGTTCTTTTTCAAGCAAAAAAAACGCAAAGCAACATAACACGGTTGGTAGGTGAACATTCCTCATCTGCATATTGCGCAGTTCTTGTGAACGAGCAAACATTCCTCATCTGCATATTCCGCAGTTCATGTGAACGAGCACCATGCAATTCAAACCTTTTGACAGGAGCTTTTTTCTTCTTTCTTGGGTTCGCTCGGTCCGTATTCTCGACAGGTTTGTCATGTACCGCCAGGTAGTCAAAAGTAAAGGGAACATGTGTGCGGTCAGTGGTGGGGAATACCCTCCATTGCCGCTTCCCTCAAGTTGTTGTCATCATTTTTTCATTTTTTGTTTTTTTGGTTTTGTTTGGACTAGCTACATTTTCCTGCGGTTGTCCTGTACGATGATTCCCGAGTTGCGCTTGTGATGTAGCAATGCTGAGGAACACTTTGGCGTCATTGTGGAACCCTCACCCGCATATTCCGCAGTTGCACCATGCATAATACACCTACATTTTGACGGCTTTTTTTTGTTCCATGCTTCATCTCGGTCCGTCCCTCGAGGGGTTTTGTCAAGGTACTGCCGGGTAGTATCATTCAATCGAGAGTAAAGGGAACTTTGTGCGGTCAATGGCGTCCTCCTCATCCTCGGTCCTTTTTTTGGTTGGTCTAGCTGCGTTTTTCCTGTGAATGTGCTTATGATGACTCCCGAGATGCGTAAGGTAGGAAACACAGATACATATGTGGGCATTTGTCGGGACTTTAGATCCCAGTTTCAATTGAATGCTTGTACCCTATGATGGCCGGGCGTTCTTTTTTCTGCCAGAGCACACTTTGCGTCCATTTCAGAAACGGAGGAGGTGTGGTGACGCCATTTGGAGATATCTCTACAGTGCTTATTGACTAAAAGACCTGCAAGAGGTTTCAAGGTCGAATTCAACTGCCGTGTGTCGCTGTCGAGGCTTTTTTGACTTTTTGTTGCGGTGTGCTTTTCTCTGGAGTCTTTGCATTGCGTCGAATACAAGCCCATTCTGGGGTTCAAAAAAAGACTCTCGTTATCAAACATATTAGACAGAATTGCGGACGTTCGCTGTGTTTTGTCCTTCTCGCATTTGCTCCCGCCTCGCGTTTTCCCACGCTTCTAAACTCGTCTACTAGCATTCCACCCTATCCTAAAACTGCGCAGTCTAACCTATCATCGCAGCGGAGCCCGTCACCCCTTGACTAAAAGGATGAAAAAAGAAAGGGAACAGGTTCTAAGCACATATTCCCGTTCTGGATACCGGGTTACGCGCGCAGTTTGCCTACCTCCTCCACACTCAAGCAGTCAAACACACACACCGGCTTGTTCCATGGCATACAGCGTTCCAAAAATGGATGACACAGTGCCGAGTGGGCAGACGGGGGCCAGCGGGACTTTGAAGGTTGGTGCAGGATTTGCCCAAAAGTAAAGCCTTAGCAAAAAGACCAAAAAAATGCAAGCTGTCTCCACCCTGTGACGGTGACGTTCCGGATCGGATACCGGGTATCACCCGCAGTTTTCCTTCCTCGTCCGTTCTCTCTCACTACTACTTCTCGACACTCAGGCACTCCCTCTTGACGGTGTTAAGCTCATGAATTTGCAGTCTACCTCATTCTGGGTTGCGGGATGCCTTGATCCCTCAAAGTTGACCGCGACCTCGGCCGTATTCTCATCCTGATGTAGTCTATTTGTTTGTTTCCCCAATATGAGAACACTCGAGACCCTCAAGTTTCTGCTCCCCTTGTTCGACGCAGTAAATACAACAGCAAAAGGTTTATCTTTTGACAACATAGAATCGTATTTTGAGTTGGCGGTGTGGATACCCGATACCCCGCCATTGGGATTCCCCTTAACCCCTCCCGTTTCGCTTCTCAACAAGACAAATAACCATGAGAAATGAGAAGTTGCGTTACCAGCATTCATCAAATCCTGATATGAGCCCCTGTTACGAACTAGACACCCAACCATCACGCAGTGGGTGGGCGAGGGAAACGACCCTCGTCCCTCCAATGAAACCCGGACTCATTGCATTTTTTTTCTTTTCCTTGCGGGTTTCTCTTTCCCTGTTTTGTTCTTCCTCAAACCCCGAAAAAAAGGCGAAGCAGAAAAGAAAATGCCTTTACCACGAACACGGGGTATGCGCGCGGAGCGCATTGGGCAGTGAAAACGCTGATGTCGTTTTCCCATTTCTTCCTGGCGCTTCATCGTTTTTCCAAACCGCAACTAAGAAAAATCAGAACAAAAACAAACAGTAAAGCGGAATATGCGCGCGGTGCGGTAGAACCGCTGTTCAACGATTACATTACCACATGTCGTCGGTCTTTCAGTCTATGCATCATTTGGGTTTGGGTTGCCGCGGGTTGGAAACTGCAGATTCATCACGCGCAGAGAAAGCAAATACGCAGAAAAAGGGAGAAGTCAAACCCAGCATGAGCCTATAGGGGGGGGCGTGTACCTAGCCCGCATCACACCCACTAAGAGCTCCCAACCCCGCCGCTCTTCATCCCATGTTACTGTGTGCTCCTGATATGATTACATACCGCTGCACATCAAGACAAAAAGAGCAGATAAATTTGGACTACGTACGGTACGGTTTGGATACGGCGGTATCACAACACCACACATGCTTCGACCATAACCCTCCGCCATTTTTGTTGGGAGTTTGGGTTTGACGATTCCGGTATTTACATATCACATCCCACAAAAATGCCAATAAAGGAAAAGACCACGATCGCGTAGGCGGTTAACACGGTGGATAGAGAATACTCAAATAGTCTTCTTGCAAGAGTGATCGTCAAACACCATTTCAAGTATGCGACCACATCTTGTCGACGGGTATGGCAACATCGAGACGGAGCCGCCCAAGTCTCCTCTGGATGTTCCTAAGGAAGGGTGTGGATACCCTCATCGACTGACCCCAAACATAGCACCCCGCCGACAAACCCAACCCAACTCATCCATCCGTGGGTCCTATTCCTCCTACTTTTTTTCTGAGTATTTTGAGTGCGTTTTTCGGACAATTGATGAATGAGAGGAGCGTGCACGGAAAAAACAGTCCCCGAGGGCTACTAGTATTCTGCATTCCGTTGGAGAGACCGCGGGTCGTCTCCCTACCGGAGGACATGTGGTAATTGTGAACAAGCGACGTTCCCATCGAACCCGGCACGCAAATCCAGGTGGTTCCCTCCCTTCTGTCGATTTTCTGGATCTTTTGAGTGGAGGTTCTGGGACAAATCACTATACGAGAACCGCACAGGAAAAAAGATCGAACATGGTGGCTACGCCGCGTTATTCCTTCCGTTGGCGGGCGTCTCCCCACCACGCGCTACCCGTTGGAGAGACCGTAGGTTGTTCCCACGCGCCCACGCACCCACCCACCGACCCATTTACCGCATGGTGCTTTTCACCAACCTTCAGCGTTTTGGGTACCGTTTTGGTACCACCCACTGAAAGGAGATTGCATCCCAATGCAAATTCGGTCACCCTTGGTTCTCACATTACAAACCCTCTTACACATATGATTCCCCGCAAACCCTCGAAAAACAAGCAATAAAGGGCCTGACAAAAAGGCAACACAGTTCAGCTTTAACCGTACACTCCGGTCTGGATACCGGGTACCGCCCGCAGTTGTCCTTTAGCATTGCAAACCTCTTGACATCTCGCGTACCAGAAGGGAAGCTTCGTTGGTTGTGCGTTTCCCTGGTCGTTTCCCGAAAACACAGAATCAAAACCGAAAAAGAAACGAAGAGTCTGCTCGAATATGCGTGCGTGCTGAAGACGACACCCAGGCAGGCACGATTACCACCACGCACGATTACTTACCACCTGCCGGCCATCGTTGGGACTGGGCCGAGGGTTTGCGGATGGGTACTGTAACAAAGAGTCCACCGCGCCGTTTCTGTAAAACGAACCGAAACACAAGAAAAAAGAAAACGCAAAACCCAACGGCACACCCACCAGCATCGACTGTGGATGTTCTGGATAATTCTATCCGGCCACTTTATCAGCTTCAGCTTGGACTACTGTTTGTAGCTTATGTTACATGCCGCCGTACATGTAAAACAAAAAACGGGTGACAAGCGACCAGGCCTACGTACGGTACGGGGGTAGCACCACACCGCACCGCCATATACTTCAAACTCTTGCCAGCGCCGTTTGGGATTGTGGTATTGGCCGACATTGTGGTTGGACATTGCTGACATGGCACCTACACGCCCGGTCCGAAAAAAAAGCAGATGACAGTAATGATAACAGACGGGTTGGATGCGGGTGGATTACCACACAACACCACGGACATCACTCATGCTAGGCCCAATCCCCTTTCAACTTGGGCTGAATGCGGTATCTGTATATAAAACAGTAGGGAAGGCGGATATCCAGGATACTTTCAGGCCCGGCAGCGAATTGTAGTCGCCACGTCTCGTCGGCCATGCCCATTCCCAAAAAAAAAGCGTAACACATACATATCATCACATACGGGTTGGTGCCGGGGGTAACCGCAACACAACACACGCTTCGACCCTAAACCCCTCGCAACGCCGTTTAGGGTTTCTGGGGGAAATGCATCATCTATCTATAATGCATCCCATGAAAAAGCACAACAAGAATGGAACGCGGATACGGTAGCAAATACTCGTTACTTGTTCCCAATCGTCTTGACTTCACCGTTCGCGAATCACCGTTGCGGGTACCAGCCTGACGCTGGATAGTTGAAATGGCCATGTCGCTGGGCACGGCAACTTGAGCACATAATGGAACGTACAGTACGGTTTGGATAAGGAGGCATCACCGCCCCGCACACATACGCTTCAACCCTCTGAGCAGTGCCATCTGTGATGAACGACTTGCGTTTCCACGCCCTCCAATGGGAGGCAGCGCCGTGATCAGTGCGTTTTCTCCTCACTTTTTTTGCGGGTTCTCTTTCCCGGTTTGGTCTTCCCCAAACCCCTCGAAAAAAATTGATGAAGTGGGAGGACCTATGCCTGGGGAGCGCAGTCGAAATGCTCTTCCATTTCCCAACGGTAGGGGCCCGCCCATCCCCGGCGCCCATCCCCCACTTCACACCCGCTCAGTCCGCCTGCTGAGCAATCATTTCAGGCAATGTCGCTGACATGGTGCATGTCCATTCGGAAAAAAAAATGGACACAGAATACCACATACGGGTTGGACGGGCACACGCGATTCAACCCTCCTACGATGCCACTTGTGCTGAATGAAGTGTGTCTCCACGTAGTGGGCCTTCCGGGTTCCGGGTGGTTGAGAAATAGAAGCCATCGACAGCAGAACAAAAACCACTGTAGGATCGGTGGATGCACCTGGGGCAGGGAGCGTCAAATGCCCTTCCAGGCTCATACCTTGATCCCGGTTTTCCTGTAGGTTTCGTCATACCGTCGTGTGTCACTCAAAAAATCCAAAGAACTTGTGAAAAAGCTAGATTCGCGCGCGGTTCGATAGAAATGTGCGTTCACAATCACCACACGCCCCACCGGTGGTTTTTATAACCAATCCAGATTCTGTCAGTCCTGTATCAAATTGTATGGGACACGCTTCGTCGGCCAATGCTGAGTGGAAAAAAACAGAACCAAAGAAAGAGGTCTTCCCATGCGGTTTGGATGCTATCGCTATCACCACGCCCACGCCCGCACACGCTTCAAGCATAACCGCCGTTTGGGACTTGGGGAAGTCCAGTAAACACACATTACATCCTATGAAAAAGCAAAGCAAAAGAACACGGTAGGTAAGTGGAAGTGACCCTCCGGGCATGTCCATTGTCTATCTAGGTAGAGTGTGGATACCCGGACGCCCGCCGCAAGGCCCTCCGACTTTTTTTCCTTGTGCGTCATCTGGTATTGTCTTTTATTCCAAAACCTCACTCAAAATAAATAGATCCAAAAAAACCGCGTAAAGCGATCCGATTTGCACGCGAGCGTCCGGTACAAACGTGCGTTCCCAATCACCACATGGCCCGCCGGTCTCCCTCATCACCCAGTTCAAATCCTCTTTTGACTTTCATGCTCATCCCACCCAAGCTCAAACCGTGCCATATAATTCCTCGCAACCCCTCAAAAAAGAGTAAACGAAAGACAATTACATCCGATTGGATGCGGGGGTGTCACCACACCGCCGCACCACACACATTTCAACCTTGTCATTTGTGATGAAGTACGGCTCCAAGCCGGGTGTGTCGGGTTCCGGTTCGTTAAAACCAGGTATACAGGCCATAAAAAAGTACAGTAGAGTTGGCGGTGCAAGTGTGGATACCCGTTGGGGATCATCAAACCCGTTACCCGATGCTTCAAGATTCGGAAGGTTGAGCGGAGAAACGTCCAGAATCCAGGTCGGGAGGGAGCCAGAAGCAGAAAGGGAAAACCACCCGACAAAAAGAGGTCGAACCTAGCTGCCCTCCATAGGGTACGTGTGGATGGCCACACTCCCAATAATGCACCGGTTCTTTTCATCAAACCGTAGTGTTTTCTGTAACCCTGTTTGACCCTTGCATTCTCACGCCCACACTCACCCTGCAAATATCTTTCCCCGCAACCCCTCGAAAAAGAAAGCAACGGAAGACGATTACATCCAATTTGGATATAGGGGTATCGCCACACCACACACACCCATTTCAACCCTCTTACAATGCCACCTGCGATGAAATGAGCTTGCTCTGCAAACTCAGGAAGGACGGGTTTTGTGGGTTCCGGTTATTTTGTGCACGGGACGGTAGGCCGATGTAGGTGTGGAGACCGGGGCGCAGGCGGTTGTCCAAACACCGTTGGGGAGGCTGCGAGGGTTGGAAGGTTGAATGGAGAAAGGTCCAGGCCGGGTGGGGACAAGCCGCAGAGAAAAACATAATTTGCGTCTCCAGGCAAGGGTTCGGGGGGCCGGTTAGGCCATGAAAAACAGCACGAAAACCTGGTTGTAGCAGGGTGTGCATCAAGAATACCCATGGGGCAGGGAGGGGTCGTCAAACACCCTCCAGGGTTCATAGCCATGGTAACTGTGTGCGACTTTTTTTTCTCTATGTGCATTTTTCTCATTTGTCGTTCGTCCCAAACCCTCACTGCAAAAAATCCGAAAACGAGTGAAAAGAGCTCGATTTGCGCGCAGTTCGCTACAAACGAGCGTTCACAATCACTCCGTGACCCACCGGTCTTCGCATCAACCAATCCAAATATCCCTGCCCACACCCAAACCTCACCTATCATCAACTTCGAGGCGGACCCACCCAGGAAAAAGAATGTTGTCGGATACAATCACAGTCTAGTACGGTGTGGATACCCGGATACCCCACACTGACCAAACCAACAAACTCCAACACAATGCCCATCGCACCACACACCACATCCCACATTCTCGAATAAACAAGCTCGGGGGAGGCTGCGACAGTTCGGAAGTTGAGAAAGTTCCAGGTGGGGTTGATCCGGCAGCGAAGCAAAACGGGAAAACCGAGAAAAAATCCACAATGAACGAAGTTGTCCATAAGGTACGGCATGGATACCCACACCATGACCTTCCCCAACGACCATGACCTCACCACATCAACCCAACGCAGTGGTGGGTGGATAGGGTGGATACAGGTGTGGGATGGAGAATACCCGTGAGGCAAGCGTCGTTGCGGGGGCTGCGAGAGGTGGAACTTTGACCGGAGAAAAGTCCAGAGGCGGGGAATGGGCTGGAAGTGAAATGTGAAAACCACCCGAAAAAAAGAACAAACGAACTAGAAGCGTATATAAGGTACGATGCGGGTATCCGCACCAGTGGCAACCACCATACCCCAACCAAGTTAGTCACTGATGAAAACCAACACAGCAAAACCGCAACGCACACACCACCAATCCCAATAAGCCAACGACGATGAGGTCTAAAGTCTACCGGGGAGAGAGCCAGAAGCAAAACGGGAACCACCCGAGAAAAAAAGAAACAAAAAAAAGGGAAGTTCCGGTAGAGAGGAACGGTGTAAGGACACCCGGGTACCCACCCTGTCTGACTCTTCACATCAACCAGATACACCACCACGAAGTTCAGGGTGGAGGGTTGGAACTTTGACTGGAGGGAAGTCCAGGCAGGGAAGGAAGAGCAAAATGGGAAAACCACCCGAAAAAAAAAGACTTCGGGCTTTGTGGTAAGGGATATGGTGTGTGGATACCTACACCATGAACCCTCCCAATAATCATTGCAACAACCACCACAAAAACCCCACACACCACACGTTCAACGAATAAGCATGAACACGACAATCTCATTTTACAATTCTTCACACTCTCGGAACCCTACTTTACACACCTTCCCTTCCCTTCCTTCATACATGTCATTGCTTGCCCATCATGATAGATAATCCCCAAAAAACCGCCACAACATGCACCGCCATCATACATTCCCCCCTTTCCCCTTGTTCCAAAAACCTTTTAATCCCACTTTCCATCCAACGCCTCAAACAAGGCTCCCATCCCCGCCGACCGCTGGGGTTGCATGTACTGGGGGTGGTGTTGGGGGTGCGGTTTATGCGGGTGATGTTGTGGGTGTTGTTGTGGGTGTTGTTGTGGGTGTTGTTGTGGGTGTTGATGTTGTGGGTGGTGTTGTGGTGGGTACATTCCCACATCCATTCTTCCCCACCCGTCACCACCACCACCACCACCACCACCACCAGGACCGCCGACCTCGCCTTCGAAAAAGTCGTAGCCCGGGAAGTACGCCTCACCGCCCGCCACTCCGCGTCGTTGTTGTGGTGGTTGTGGGCCGCCGGGGGTGAGGTGCATGGTGGTGGGCATGGGCATGGACACGGGTGCCATACCGGGTGGGGAAGCGTACATGGGCATTCCGGCGGTGGTGCTGGACATAGGCATACCCATACTCATCATCGGTGGTGGTTGCGGTTGCGGATGCGGCTGCTGCGGAGGCGGCGGGGGTGGAGGTTGCGGTGGTGGTGGTCCAGCCATCGCACCCCCCATC
>JADGKA010000444.1:0-20676 GCA_027604605.1 Borealophlyctis nickersoniae
CACCTGAACTTCCCGATTCGACATGCCCACCCTCCTCCCCAACTCCTCCCTGACTTCAAACCCCGGCGAATCCGTCTGCTCAAACACCGCCAACAACGCCGCGAGTTGCTCGTTCGTGGTACGTTTCCGCGGTGGGCGCCGACGGACTTCTTGGTTGAACGAGTACGAGTGCCGGACTTTGGGTTTCGGTGGGCGTTGTTGTTGTTGTTGTTGTTGTTGCATTTGTGGGGGCATCGAAGTTGAGGATGGGGAGGGCGTCGTTGAAGCGGTGGTGGAGAGGGAGTCGGATGGGATGGTTAGACTATCCATCATGCTTTCTGCTTTCTCCTTTGTTCTGACTATCGGTTTGAAGGTGTTGTCTGTTTCTTTGACCTTTTGTTGGAGCAGGTGAGTGGTAAAGATGGAATAAAGCAGAAAAGACCACAAAATTCGCGCTTTCGACAACAACGCGAGAATTATGGACCCAATTCAAAATGTGATTACCCAATTTGCAATTCCAGAACCTTTCCACTTTTGGATACCCAAACAATGGAGCAATTTGTCTGTCCAATTTTCGCGTAATTTAAATTACATATCAAATCAGCTTTTGCACATCTGGTCTTTACTTACACATTCTCTTTATCAATCTTACACGTTTTCCATTCTCCGGAAGAGAGGCGAATCCTTTTTGCTGAACCCCTTTTGTCCTCCGCATTCCCTCCATTGCCAATTCCCTAGTTCTCATCCATGTACGTCACAGAGTTCACACTACCAGACGGGACACACCTAGGGTTCTTCAACCTACCACAGCCGACAAGTCTGGCATTACTCCAAGACTCTTTCTGCATTCTGTACCCAAATGCACAGTCTACGTCATCTGGCACGCATATCGAGTGGATCCCGCACACACTTTCCAACCCTTGTCATCCCCAGATGTGCTTGCAAACAATTGGGTAGAGATCCAGGTGGCCAACGTAACGGGTGCGGACATCGGCGATAGGGCTCTGCCAAGTCCCCTCATGAACTGGAACGCTTGTGCCGGACATTCATCGACCAGCGATGTGGGGTCCCTACAACACTGGCCTCCCTGGCCGAAGAACTGGGTTGCGCTCACATCATGACACCACCCTGTGCCGAGTTTTATGTAAGTTGATGGTCATCCGGTGCATTGGTAGTTCAAAAGGGTTAATCCGGTAGCCACGAGTTTGCTCGTAAACGAACCTTGGGTGCAGAAGGTGGACGGTACGGTAGACTATGCGCCAGGGTTCGATGTTAGAAACGCAATCATGCTTGATTCGGCGTTGCATAAGCAGTTTGACGGGTTTGCCTGGTCGGTATATGAGCGGGAGGGAATGGTAAGGGTCGCGGAAGTGGGGACTTGGATACCATTCATTCCACATATCTTCAACTTTTGTTAGCTGTGCACTTTTAAGTTTGGTAGTGTGGGATTGGACCATGATGCACAGTTACAGCTTCCGGCACTCGTGGACTATGCTGGAGGAGAGGATTACTACCTGCGCCGGTTTCCGCACCCAATCTTTTTTCGTGAATATTTTATCCAAGCTGTTCTCCGAAACCTCAGAGCAAGTGGTGAGGAAGAAGAACTGCCGGTCTCACCGGATGAAGAAGCATTCATTCGCGGTGCCCGGTGCTGATGATGAGGACACATATGCGGGCATGTCCGAGGAGGATAATGCATTGAACCGAGCCTGGCGCTCGGGTACAATTGTCCCGGACGATTTTTTCATTTGATGTGATCTATGCTTATGTGTGTTTGTTGTTTATAAATTACGCTTGTAAAATGGGTCATGGACGTGATGCAATTTTCCTGCAATTCGTTTGCGCTTTTGTTAGAACAATTCTTCATTTAAATACACTTTAAAATTTCTCTATGTACGAGGTAGTGGTCGCTCCAACGGCATTCAGACGTGATCTCCGTCCTCATCCTCCTCTTCTTCCCATGCGTCCTCGTCCCCGTCTTCATCCATACCCAAACCAGCATCCTCGGCTTCATCTTCATCCTCGTCCTCTTCATCGTCAGACTCGACGGTCGTGATTTCTTTTCGTTTTGTAGCAGGGGCCTGGAAACAGCCAGAAATTCCACGTTTAGTGAACTTTTTCTTCCAGCGAAGGTTGTTCCAAATATGCAAAATAACCTACCGAAGTGTGCTGCGCTGGTGGGAAGGCTTTACGAACACCAGCGTTATCTTCCATGTTCCAAACCAAAAGTTTCCCCTTGCTTCCTGCCACAGCCAAAATGTAGGGCGAGTCTGCCGAGAAATTTGTTGCAAAAACTTTGCCCTTACAAACCAAGAAACAGGATCCCATCAGAAAGGTAAACTCATTTTCAGATTTCCGAAGCGCGAGAACCACTCACCAAACCCAAATCCCTTGACGACAAACAACTTGGTTTTCCTTCCTTCACATTCCACAGTTTGACTTGCTTGTCCGTGGATCCAGTGACAATCAAGCCGTCAAGCAAAGGACTAACGTCCAGCGCAGATACGGCAGCATCATGGGCGTGTAGCGTCCATAACGGATCTCTGGTTGCCGATCGGACATCGAACGCCTTGACTATCCCATCTTCTGTGCTCGCCTGTTGCACCACAAACGGGTAAACCAAAGAAGCCCCCTGAACGATTGTTCTTTCCAATCCGTCAATGCACATACCAGGAACCTCTCTGGGTGGAAGGGATCCCACTTTAAACACTCCACGTCCGCCGACAATTTCCACTCCACTACTCCCGCCGGCGCCCTCGTGTCAAACACGCACGCCTTTTTATCGTAACCCCCCGTCAACAGCACGGTCGGTTCAGCCCCGTTCCACGCCACCGCCTGCACTTTATTCTTGTGCACGTTGAAACTCCGCAGCGCGGTCTCGGGCTTTTGCAGATCCCACAATTTTACGGTGCTATCCGCAGACCCTGTCGCGATCATGTGACGATGGTTCTTGTTCCATGCGATGGACATGACGGCATCTACATGGCGTTCAGGGTTGGGGTTTTTCGAGGTGCGCGCTGGACCGGCCTTCTTCTTTTTGATTGGGGCTGGACCCATGCGCGAGGGGTTCGGCGCACCGCCTAATATGCACTCGGGGTAAACGGTGTCTACAGTATCGAGGTCCCAGATTTCAACTTCGGGGTCAAACGTTCCGATTGCCACAAAGTTCCCTGATGATGGATTGAGTTACTTCAGGCTTTCTGCAGTCCGCACGCGTCCTTTCCTTCTCTTTTCACTCACCCCTCTCTTGTTTGCCCATTTTCCTTCCGACGGGGAAATCCAGCCACTCCAAGCACAGCGGAAAACTCGGCAACATGATGTCATGATGAACGTAAACATTGTCCTCCTCTTCCTCGTAAACATATACCTCAAGATGTGAAATCTCATCTTCGGTTTTGGCGGCCAGCAGGAGGTTATCAGTAGGCATGATGTGCATTTCTTCCAGCTCCTCTTCTTCATCTTCTTCGTCTTTGACGACAACGTATGGATCCTCCGCGTTGCTGCCGTGGTAGGTAAGGCCTTTTACATTGCCAAATATTGGGATGTCTGTGTTTCGCAGGGTTTTGTGTCAGTCCAAAGAGCATTCTAACCGCCAATACAGTGAGACTGCCTCTTGGGTGGGAGGGAACCTCGAGAGAGATCTCGTAAGAGTCACAAATTGCGTACCCTTTTCTCCTTCGTCTTCCTCCTCATCGTAGTTGTCCAAGTTGTACTCTGCAAGCTCGTCGTCCTGATTCATTTTCTCAGCTTTCGGTTTTGCCTCCTCGCCCTCGTCCACCATCATAACGTCCGCACCCTCACCCTCCCCGCCCGCCGCAGCCGCACTCTCGGCCTCCGCCAACCCCAACCGAGCCTCGTCGACCTCAGCGCCAATTTGTCCTGCTATGCGAGCATATTCCTGGTCTGTCAGTTGAAACCGGTCTGGGACCTGTTGTGCCGCGCCTTTACGAATCCAGGTTAATGAAGATATCATGTCCAATGCGCTAATGCGAAGACTAGGAGGACTTCGTGGAGGTTTCGCGACAAAAAGAAATATGGCAAGCCCACAAGCCATCCCAAGCCATTCAAAGGCTCATGTGGCGCATGTGTGGCTCAACTCGGCTAAACAATTGGACATTCACGAGTCTGTCTGGGTTTGTGAGAGTCACAATGCAATACTGCGTGGGTGCGAATCATTCATCCGCTAACGATAATGGTCATGGTCGATATGCGTCAGTCGCTTACAGCCAAGGCGCTGGTTGCCGTGAGCGGTCATAGCGACGATGTCGTCGATATCAATCGAACTCTATGGGACGTCTTAACGGACGCAGGTGCCCGGTGTCCGCCCCTGTCGAAGACAGGTCCGTCAGGTTGGTAGCCCCTTGAAAGGAGCTTCCAACCGACAATGTGAATAACTTGTCGTCTCCTCAGTGGGAAAGCAGGGCTGTGTATATATGGCATTCACCTCTGGTTGCCGGAATGTGCTGACATATGGTCGACTGGACACGACGCTGCCGAAACAGGTGGGCGGTCCCAGGCACCTCCGTGACTCGTCGCAGTCTTTTAACACGAGCGATTTTGGACGCAGGAACCTCTCATGTTATTCTCGAAACTCTTTCTTGAACGACACAACATTCCCCTGCTAGAAATTGAAAATAGCGTGTTGGGGGTATCCCCGTGTCAGTTTGTCGAATTAGATGAGGTTATTTTAAGGGCGGTCGACGAAGTATCATATGACGTAGCATGTAGCGGTAGGAAGACATATGCAAATAAAGGACAGTGGGCATCATCAAAAGGTCCGGGCTTTGATCATTTGTCTCGTTTATATGTAATTCTCCTTAGACGAGCGCGCAATATTTTCGCACCTGGTGAATGAAAAAACCATCTTACGACAGTCCAGTACATACACGATGCAAATCAAAAACCGCACGTTAACATATGGCGTGATGCTAAGTTCGCCGGTACTACAAGGCATCGCTTCCCCTGCTACAAAATTCTGGGTATCCAAACCCTTTGATTCAATCGAGTCTGCCAAATATCTTCAATCATTTGATGACGTCAATAATGAGTTGGATGCTGCTTGTCGCCTTGAGTTTACCTTCGGGGATTTAAATGCCGAGACTGGACTGCATTTCGAAGTGCCAGAAGAAGACTCCTTTATTGATGGAAATGAGGGAACGGTCGATGCCACTGGGCACGTACTTTCACAATTCGGTGCCCTGTCAGCTGAAAGTATAGCAACGCCGGTCCTGGTCGAAACACCGGTTCCTGCATCTTGGAGATCATCCAGACTGGACGGCATTGAGGATCCTGAGTCGGAAGTCTACGTGTCATTCGCTGTGTTGGCCAAATTCCATCTGTTTTCTGGAAGCCTGGTGCGTTTCGTACCAAAATGACCAGCCGCCGACGGCATTGCTCACTTTTCGGGTCACAGATATCGATTGCTGCTAAGGACACTGCGTCCAGACGTGCTTGTCGTATTTATGGCGTGGACGGTTTGCAGAACAGGTCGGTGCCAAGCAATCTGCTACATGTCGCTCACAAGTACGAAGTCTCACACCCTCTTATTTGCAGAAATGATCTGCGCGTTCACGTGCCTCCGTCGCTATTTTTCAATTTGGGCTTGGGGAGCAATGTCCTGTTATCCATTATCCCGCTGCCGAACGAAGCGGATTCGAGTCTGATTCCGGTTGCCGCCGAGGTGACCATCGCGCGGGTAGCAGGAAGGCTGACAAATGACAAGCGCATTTTGGATTCTGCCATTTCCCAGCTGCGGGAATGGTTTGAGGACAAAGAGAGATGTGCTTGCGAAGGCGATGTCATCAGCGTCGTTGTGGATGGTACTGTTACCGACGTTTTGAGACATTTGGTGGCCGTTCGGGTGCATCGACTGACTATGCCATATTTAGAGGAGAAAGCTATTCTGCAACAAATGCTGGCAAAACAATCCCCGGACGAATTAGATGCGAACCTGGACATGAGGTGAAACAAAATTGATTGTGTCAATCCCATCCAACACGATTTAATTGGATTGGTTCCAGTTTCTTACCCTCATCTGACGCGGCCAAGGGTGTGGCCTTCTTCAAGATCACTCATGCAAAAGTTCCCGCAACAGCTGATGGAAAGCTGCAGAGTCTGATAGGCTCAACTTTCAGAGTGAATCCTAAAAAAACGGCGATGTTGCAAACCGGAATTGAGCATTCGCGGGTTCCACCACATATTCAGCGATACCTTGGAGCAGGTAGCGTGGCGCGGCCTAGCGCTCCGCTTCCCGACATCCGCCCTAATCAGATTTTTTCCTTTAGCATCCTCACCACCAGCACAGTCTTCTGGTGGCGATAAAACGTTCACCAATTTAGTTGCGTTAATGTCATCCTGCTTGCATCCGGCTTCGTCAGCCATGGGATTGAGTTGCAAAGTGCTGCTTCACGGCCCACGCGGGGTGGGCAAGCTCTCCCTCGTCACCGCAGTAGCTGAAGAGTTGGGGATTCATGCACTGGAGGTTCGTGCTAGCATCGGCGACTGAGTTTACGCTTTCTTCCCCAAGTTGACCCCCATGCTGGCGCAGTTCAATTGTTTTGACTTGGGCGGTGACACGGAAGCCCGTTCCGAAGCGTTTTTACAAATATATTTTGAAAAAGCTGTCGCCACATCTCCCTGTGTACTCATTCTTCGGCAGATTGATGCGTTCGCGAGACAAAACGTTGGCGCCGAACAGGGTGATGGTAGGATAGCTAGGTCTTTGATTTCAATTCGGCATAGTCTCACTGTGCGTCGTTCTTCAGAACCTCCCATTATTAACGTTTTGGCTGAATGCTTCCAAATGGTAAACGACTCGTTCGCCGAAATGGGACATCCTGTGCTGATAGTGGCAACCACGAGCGACCTGGAAAAAGTACCTGTCAACCTACAAGCGCTCTTTCCGCATCAAGTACTATTAGAGGTACTTCACCAAGTCCGGGCTGTTGTGCCGTGTTCTCCTCTCACCACGTCGACAGAGCCCCTCAGAGCCTGCTAGACTCCATATTCTGTCAAACCTCACCGCCGCTTCCCCATTGGCTCCGGATGTGAGTCTACCAACGTTAGCTCGGCAAACCGCCGCCCTAGTTGCGCGTGATTTGGTGGATTTGGTAGGGCGCGCCGGAATGTCAGCAATTGACCGAGCGTTGAAGACATTGTATGTCGGAAGTCTCGTAATTTACAGTTGGTTGGCATTGCAGTGTTTAACTCACAGTTTCCAGAGAAGAAGTCGCTGCAACTATTCCGGAAGCAGACGTCGTGCGAGCAGGGGTCGTTATAACAGCGCATGATTTTGACGAAGCGCTAGACAGAGTACGGACCTCTCATGCCGACAGCATCGGGGCGCCCAAGGTCAGTAATTTCCGTTTTCTCAAGGCATGGGACCAATCGGCTTAACTACGGGGTTCTGCAAGATTCCAAATGTGACTTGGGATGACGTTGGCGGTCTGTCTCATGTGAAAGAGAGCATTTTCGATACTATTCAACTTCCCTTGGAGCATCCAGAACTGTTTGCATCCGGAATGAAAAGAAGATCAGGTATGAAATTCCGCCTTGAGGGTCGTAAAAATATTGGAATGAGACAACGTCACGCTTAACTATCCATCGCAGGCATTCTCTTATACGGACCACCCGGAACCGGGAAGACCCTCGTCGCCAAAGCTGTCGCGACAACGTTCTCCCTAAATTTCCTATCCGTCAAGGGTCCCGAACTCTTGAACATGTACATTGGTGAATCTGAAGCCAACGTGCGCCGAGTCTTCCAGCGGGCACGGGATGCCAGACCATGCGTTGTGTTCTTTGATGAACTAGATAGTGTGGCACCCAAACGAGGGGAGAAAGGAGATTCTGGAGGTGTTATGGATCGCATCGTCAGCCAGCTATTGGCCGAAATTGACGGAATGGGCGGGGGATCGGATGTATTTGTCATTGGAGCAACAAATCGGCCGGATCTGTTGGACCCTGCACTGCTACGACCAGGAAGGTAAAATCGTACAAGCTACGCACATCCAATGACCAGGTTGATTGGAACGTTTATTGACTATTTTTTGAACAGGTTTGACAAACTTCTGTACTTGGGTGTGAGCAAAACACACGACGCGCAAATGAACATCGTGAAGGCATTGACAAGAAAGTGAGTGCGCCAACCGCTCGCATGTTCCCTGAACGAAGCTTGACCGAAATGTGTGTTTTCAGATTCAATCTCGCTCCAGACTTCGACCACGCCGCTGTCGCCGAAAAATGCCCTTTCAACTATACGGGAGCGGATTTTTACGCACTCTGCTCCGACGCCATGCTAAAGGCTATGGTCCGCACCATCGAATCGGTGGACGCCAAAATTGGTAAGACGTCGGAGCCATCGTAGGTTTACTTGCCGTTCAGGACACTGAAACCGGTACCCTTGCAGCTGCGTTGAATTCGAGCGGACCGCACCAGTCTCATCCCCACCCCATCACTCCTCAATATTATTTGGAAGTAATGGCAACGCCGGAGGAGACAAATGTGCAGGTCACAGATCAAGACTTCTTCGCGGCGTTGGCGGAGCTTGTACCCTCAGTAAGCGCGCAAGAGATGGCCCGGTACGAAGAAATCAGACGGCGGTTTGAGGAAAGCGATAAGAAGCAGACCCCAAAGATTCCCGCCGCAAGAGAGGAGCTCGGTGGAACAGAGGATACTTTTCCGCTTCCCCAGCGCAAAGCGGATGATGTAGGATCAAGCAGCAGTAGCCACACCCCAGCCAGTGCAGTGGCTGTCGCTTCCCCGCCAGTTGAACCAGCGTCACAGGTGTCCGCGACGTCGAAAGCCAGCCCACCATTGGATACCAACGCCGAAATTAACGGCCAAAAAAAGAAAAATCGGAAGAAGAAGGATAGAAAAGGGAAGGGAAAAGCACCAGCTGTTCCCGGGGAATCGGATGTAGACGTTGCTGATTAATTGAAGAAAAAGTGTCCCGCTGCATCAATCCTGAATTCGGAATACGGATACCGCATATCTGCCAAAACTCTTGGGAACCCCCAGAGCTCGTTACCCGTAATTGACAGATCGAAGTGCTCAGGATGGTGCACTGGATTGCCTTTCAGGTGCATCAGGTTCATTGAACCAGCAAAGTTCAATGAACCCAATTGAAAAAACACATTAGGGGCAAAATTGAGGTCTCTGTTTCCCACATTGTTTGAAGAGTGTTTCCCTGCTGGGTACATGTAATTTCCCTGCGCATCCCGCATTGTTTGCTTTAATTTCGATACTTGAGTTTTTTTAAGACATTAATGGTGCCTTTATGCCAACTGCGGAGTTTGAGTTGACAGTCTGTAAAAGACCCCAGGCCCAATTTGCCAAAGGTCAAATCGTCTCATAGACGAGCCAAAGTCCCGAAAGAGATTGTGATTCCACCTTCTAGGCAATCAACACGCATAGAGTAAGACCCCGTTTTGTCCAAAACCCCGCAATCATTGGAATGGGGGGCCAAGGTAAGGTCTCGCGCGGAATGCTGACAAAGTGAAAGGATTGCTGTTGCAAGACTTTACGACCCGAGACACGTGGAGGTGTGGAGTGTATAGGGTGAAAAGGACTTGCGTAGGTTATGTGGATTTCTTCTTGGTTTCGTTCTGAGTGTTTGTGGATTGAGAGTTGAGGTTGTTGGCATGCAGCGACGACCAGCTCCAAGAAAAAGGGCCTGTCACCATGGCAACTTCGATAACGTAACCCGGTATCCACGAGGAGTGTATTGTAGTTCAACAGGTTTGATTATCCATTGTACGGCCCATTTTGTTGATGACATGGAGTTAATCAACGTTGAGACGGGCGTCAATCTTCGGGAAGTTTTCAAATAAGGACTATCATGGTAACATGTATTAGTATTAGTCGACGCGGTTGGTGTCCCTCAAGCAGCTGCGAACGGTACCTCAAACAAATTGACTGCATGTTTAATGTCTTCGACTCCAGCAGTTTCCCGGATAGAGTGCATGCTTAACTGAGGATTTCCCACGTCTTCAATAGAGCATGTCAGCGTTGTCATAAGTCATCAAATGAACGCAATCAATATCTGACCAATGGTTCTGATTCCCAGTTTGGCGCTCAACATCGGTCCAATAGTGGATCCGCATGGCGAGTCGTTCCGCACAACAAACTCTTGCAAAAGCACTCCTTTCTTTTCTCCTACTTCCCGTAAAATGGCGGTTGTGATAGCGGTGGTTGCGTACCGTTGATTGGCGTTTTGCTTAATCACTACCTGAGCAACGAGAGAAGATCAGTCACCGAGATCCACGCTGACTTCCCTAATTCAAGTCGAGCCGATTCCCAATCATATCCTACCCCTTTGTTCATGGAGGGGCGGTGGTTCTCTTCATGCTTTTCCGGATAATTTGGGTGGACAGCATGGGCCATGTCGGCAGAGACGAGAATGGAACGCGACATTGCTCGAGCAAAACTTGACTGTGACGGCGTAAAGCAAGCCACGGAAAATTGTGTGAAAGAAAAAGAATCAGGGCTTTGACGATCAACGAGATCCCACACCATCTTCGAGTTTTAGTTTCACAACCCGTGTCGAAGCCCGAAATACAGTTTCAAAGCAGGTCCATGCCGAGCTCACCTCGGATGAGTCAGGTCCGGTCACTTCGATTCCTGCCAGTCGCCTCACTGTGACCTCCAACAAATTTGACGCCGCTCCATATGCAGATACTGAGCCGATCTCTTCGTTATCAAAGAGGGCAACGACACGAATGTTTGTGTCATCCGACAAGGTGGAGCCACTGGTGCTATTGATGAGAGCCTAACAGCAGGTTATCCCACGCGTGCAACCAGCTGGCAACAACGTTTGCATCGCACGTACTGTCAGTGAGCAGTAAGACATCACAAGATTGTCACACCGGGGAGAAAAGATGAATTCGTTCTGCGCTCCGCCGATAACCGATGGTTGTGTATCAAAGAGGCACAATTCAAAGTCACGTAGCGCCGAAACTGGGACAAGAGATCAAAAACGTATTTTTCGTGAGTCATTTCGAGAAGTTTCTCACCTTCAACTTTCAGTTCCTGGGAAAGCATTTTTAGCAGCAGCTGATGATGCTTCTCGCCCACGCCTGATGCCTCTTTCTTCTCGGCATTGTCTTTTTCTTGTTCCCCTGACAGTCTGTATGCACGTATTATATCTTATGAGAAGGGCGATCACAGAGCTCGGTACCTCCAGCTACTCACGCCTTTGTGATCAACGAAAGGATGGGAGTAAGCTGGACTTCATTGTTGAACTTGAAGGCATCATTCACCCCACGGTCAAGGTGGATAGCCAGGGTCGGAATGCGAAGAATTGGGCTGCAGAAGATATTGAATAACACTGCATGCCTTATCAGATTTACAGCTCCTGCGTACCGATCTATCTTCACCAAGTGATGGTCCAAATTTCCATTGTCGTTTTTCAAAATGACCCGGCCCGCAAGCCTAACAATCAACGTATGAGGGACGGACTACAGCTGGTCAATCAACTCGGACATGTCCATACCCAAGGTCTCGGTCAAACCATGTGTGCCTGGATAAGAAGGCGATGAGCTACACAGGAGCCAGGATTGACGTTGCTATCAGCGTGTTACCATAATCCTCCGCCATAAGTTTCCACGCCGACTTGAGCGTAGCCGGATTTCCCCTTCTTCGAGCGAGGCTTGACCTAATACCCTGTCCATTACAACCGCGTTTCCATATCAAACAATCCAACGGTGACTGACCTTGAAGCAAGGAGAGTCCGTGTGTGCTCCCACAATTGTGAAGCCGTTTCCGACTTCGTATTTGCCTCCCACAGCGAAAGCCACTATTGAGCTCTTGTTTCTGGTGAAAAAGTACTTTCCTCCCGGCTTCACGTCATCTTCCCAAGCCGACCGCTCGTGCAACTCCTTGTACCCTGCCGCGAGTAGCCGAGTGCGGGACGTTTCGACAGCATGAAAAGGTGAAGGTGAAGCGTTCACGAAGGTCAAAAATTCCTCGGCCGACTGTGAAGGAGTGGAATGGTACAGGTGTCGTGGACCATTAATATGAAACGGTAAGTGAACAAAGATTGCCAAGGTCCCTCTTCTCAAAAGTGAGTACTGAAAGTGGACGGTGGCCCTTGACATTTCAACCCGCGCTAGAGGGAAAAAAACCCTGCCACCCACCATTTTGCGTGCAGTGATCTCAGGATGGGAAGATGGGGCAAGCGCTGTGGCGGTGGGGATTGCGTTGCGCCACCTCCGGGATGCTTGTACCCTTAGGTATCTACTTGCATTTATTACGATAAAATGTAGAACACATTATGTACAGAATATTTTTGTGTGTATCACCGCAACATTACGTGAAAGCACCATTCTCCCCTCTTGTGTTATGACCTCCGTCCATCGTAACGACCCACTGTGCGGTATCTTCCAATAAATTCTCCAGCAGCGCTTCCACCACCGCCTCACCAACTTCAACCTCACAATCATCAAATCGATCCCACCCCTTTTCATCCTCCTTCACGTCTGCAATCAACAATGCATCCACATTTCTCATTTGGACCTCGCAATATGTTGTCCACTTTGCGATCACACCCAGCACTCGCTCAATCACTTCGTCACGCGACAAAGGGCGCGGAGGGAGCGTCCGTCGACGATGAAAGTGACGGAAAGGATCGTAGTAGTGGCGAGCATGATCCGCAAAGACGGACGAGAGCGCTTCATTAGTGGCAGCGAACAGACAACTTATACGTGCCCGGGCATTGTGGGGAGAACCCCATTGCTTTTGATTGTGAAGGGGCTGAAATCGAGCTTGTACATGATCCAAGGCGGTGCGGCGAAGGACCGGAATGCGCGAATATCTACCGTCGGACAAATCACCTGCAGGAAGATGGGCTGCTAACAAATCCGCCACGAACCGGGAGATTCCTCTGGATGTGACAAGGCATGGCGGCTCTGAATCGATCTCGGTTGCGGAAGAGGTCTTCCCCTTTGCAGCCCCGACAGAGGGGACGGATTTAGAAGACGGTTGGGATGGGTGTGGTGTTGTGGGAACGCTTGTTCTTGTTACCCGTTTGGCGTCCACGTTGAACTGGTCCGGCAGCGGAGCCGTCTTGCCTTGAACTGTATTCAAACCGGACACAGCATCCTTGAGAAGGTCAGAGAGCAGAAGCTCCGTCACGCGATCCACGTCGGATTCGCCTGGCGGCGAAGAAACATGATCGTCTCGCTCTATTATTTCAGCTGATCGCGGCAATTCGTTGATCTCTGGTTGATGTGTCCCAGCTACTGCGGCCGGAGTGAAAAGTGGCAAGTTCCCCTCATGACGAGAATCGACGTCGGCCGAAGGCGGTGGACTAAAAACGTTTGGTTCGACTTCATCTGAAGTGACCCCAGACAAGGATGAAGTGCGGTTGGGTTCGAGTTGTTCCGTCTCACGGGTGGGGTCTGCCATTAGTTGACGCGACGTCTCTGGGTGCCTTGGCTGAATTCCAAGCATCACTACAATGATTGGATGAGTCAATGTGTGAACTGCGCATTTAATGCCACTGGCATTCCTCACCTTGAACAGCGTCCTGGATGAGATTGTCAATCAAAACTGCCGAGATAGAATCGGCGGGGTCTTCCATTGACAGCGGACTGTCGGCCGGAGTCGAAGGTTGAATGGCCTCCCCCGATGCCTCTAAAGAGCGGGCCACGTCCAGGTCTTCCGTTGACAGCGGACTGTCGACCGGAGTCGAAGGTTGAATGGCCTCCCCTGATGCCTCTAAAGCGCCCGCCACGTCCATCAGGGGACGCGGCACCTCATCAAGCTCCGAGCTTCCTTCCATTACCAGCGTTGCGACCGGTGTTGTTTTGGAAATCCTGCCCTGCGTTGCAGCTTCCGGCGTCGTCGCATTTCCACCGTCCTCTCCGGCCGAATTCTCCCTCACCTCATCTTCTTTCCCCACGGCGACCACCTCCATAGGCACAGGACCCAGGACGGGAGCCTGGGACGCGGATTCGTGAAGAGCTGGCTGCGAAAGCCTTTCCACACCAGTCTCCGACAGTTCCACACGTTCTGTATCCGCCCCCAGCGACTTCTGCACCGCGCTCTCGCTCCTGCTTTCGTCAAAGGAACCAAATGACGCCTCATCATAGTCATACTCCTCTTCAATTTCCGGCTTCCCATCCTTTGCGCTCGCAGCGCTCTCCAATTGTTCTTCAATTTCTTCCTCAATGTTCTCATCAACCGGATCACTCACAGCTGTCACAGACACTTTGTCAGTCTCAATGGACACAGCCGTGTTTTCGACGACCACGGTTTGCAAGTGCTGATGAAGGGATGACGAGCCGCTTTCGCCCTTCGATACAGTTGCACAAACTTGAGGCTCTTGAGAAGCAATTTCAATGATCTGTGCCATTGGAGCCGCACATTCTGGTGCTAGTGCCTCTGCTGTCTCCACCAAGTCACGATCGCCCGGTTGCGTGGTAGGCGGCGTAACAACTTCAGCCTGCAGGCTTGACATGGCCCCTTGGCCGTCCGACCCCTCAGAGTAATGCTCTTCAACATCTTCTTCGATGTAATCCTCGGCTGCCTGCTCAACTTCTTTCACGATGTCCTTTGGTATATCCTTCTCAACCTTCGCTGGGATGTTCGACTCAGCCAACGGTTCCGCAGGCCCAGCCAGTTCCTCAACGAGCGAGAAGGTCGAACCGTGGTCAGGGAGTCCTTCTGTGTGCGTCACCGATTCCAACTTAACAGTAGGGGTTGCAGGGGTGCTACGCATCATCTCCCCGAGCGCAAGTGACTGCAAAGCATTCGAGGCCGGATGTGCTGAGTCTCGCTCTCCCATTTCCATCAGCGGTTCTTCGACTAGAATTGCCCGACCGTCTTCCTCGTTTATCATCTTTTTAATTTCCGGAGTAGCAGCCTCTGTGCCGTGGCCCACAACGCTTACGGGTTCGGACATTGGGGTAAATGAATCTTCGTCGTACCCAATGGAAACGTCATCCTGAACAGACTCAGGAGCATCGTTTTCGAGCATAAGGCGAGGCTTAGAACCAGAAACTGACCTCGGTAGCGGTTTCCTTTCTGGAGAGATAGGGTACATTTCCTCGCGTGGCGGGTGAGTATTGACGGAAACGGGTTGATGGCCGAAATCCAACGATTTAGACATATCTGAACGCCCGGATTTATCAAGTTCTTGGATTTCTGCTTCTGTTCGTCCAATGATGGTGCCAAGTGCCTGTGGTCAAAGTTAGCTTGGTGCGTCCGATGCCTTTCGCCAATCACAACAGTCGCACCTCTAGCTCCCTCTGCAGGCGGAGTTCAGTATCCCGCATTTGCTGTTGCACCGTCCGTCGCTTTTCCGCCTTTGCTTTATGCAATGCGCTGGCCCGTTCTCGATGCTCAGCCACCTTTTGTTTCAAGAGCTCGATTCGGCGGGCCATTTCTAGTTCTATTGATTTTGAGTGAACTTGATTAATACTGCCTTCGAGGTCTGAGTAGATTGATGGGGCGCCTCTGACCTGCCAAATGGTCCGCTGTCTCATGGTCCGCTGTCTCATGGTCCGATTCGTATACCTGGCTGTCCTCTTGATTAGACGCCATGTCCTCCGGTAGACTCTCAAAATCTTCAGCATAATCATCAACAGTCCGCTTTGCTGGCGGCATATCTTCCGCGATACTGCGAGCAAAGGGGGAGGACACATCGTCACCAGTGGCGATTTCTTCCGTGATACTGTCGCTCTCCAGTTGGACAACTTCCTCCAACTCTTCTTCGATGACATCATCTTGTCCATCGCCAGATTGAACCAAGGAGGATATTGATTCCCGTCCAGATTTCACGTCGTCTTCAGTTTCGATGTCTTCGGCGATTTCTTCAGATGCCACATCGGGTGCATTATCTTCCACGATGCGGTAATCAATCTCGGCTCGTGTTTTGATCCTCTGCTTTCTATCCACGCGACCCACGCGAGATATGCCGTCAAGCATGCGCTCAATTCGCCTTTCCTCGGCCCGCAATTTCCTCTCCAAAGCGACTGCTTCTTTCTTTTTCTTCACTAACTCTTCAGCAATCTTGGCCGATGCTTCCAGCTGAATTTCTCGGCGTTCCAAATTTGAAATATCAACCTTTGCCTTAGCAGCGCGCAACTTGGACAAAAGGGGTGACAGGCTGAAGTCTGGAGGGCTGACATCTTCCTCGGATGGCGGAGATGTCCGCAGCTGTGTGGCTGGACGTCGGTCGAAAGTAACGGAACTCTTAGGTACGGAGGCACGAATGTTCGTAGGGTCTTCAGGGATGCTTAAGACTTCATCATGTTCAGATACTGGAAGATCCTCTTCCATGATTGATTGTGGAGATGCGCTTCCCCTGATTTCCTCCGTGATGGACGCTGCGACTGATGGAGGCGAAGGGACATCTGGCATTTTGTATGTTGGGATACGACTCGCCCTATGAAACTTCTCGGTTTCTTTTTGAGGCTCTTGAACACGCGCTGCAGGTGATGCTCTGGAGAAGGGCATCTTTGGGTACACCGTCAGTGATGTCAAGAGAGCCACCACCCAGATTCGAGCCTTTCACATACCGGCTGCCGCTGCACATGAAGTCTTGCGTCTCTAAGCCTCTGAATTTCCGCCTTCTCTGTCGCAAATCGCGCCAGTATGGAGCTCTCCTTCAGATCAGTCGCAAAATGTCAGCGAAATTCGGGATATTCACGTCCATTCACATATCTCACCAGTTTTCTGCTCAAAACTTCAAACGGGTCTTCTCCATTCTCTTTTCCTTTCCGCGAGGCAGCCCGACGCAGCCGCTCGTGGCGAAGCATGGCTATCTCGCTGCGAGCTTGCTCTTCAAGTGCTCGCTGGCGAAGGTTCAAATACGCCTCTTCGTCACGTGCTTGGTTGCGCTCCTGAACCCTTTCTGTAAATCGAGAGCGCTTGGTCTCGTGTAAAACGTCGAGACGCCTCACCTCTTCCAAAAACTCCACAACATCCCGCGCAGCTGCACCAGCCAGACTATCGTCTTGTCCATTTTCAAGCGATTCTTCAGGCGGAGAAGGTGAAACTTCGGCCATGAGCTAAACAATTGCACAGCAGTCAAAACCAAATTTCTGAAGGTTTATCATCCATTGTTTTCAATGCCACCAACCTCTTCGTCCAACGTAGGGCGGCTGCTCCGCGATTTCGGCCCACCGAGGTCAAGTTCAACATCCAAATCTGCATCCATGTCCCTTCCGGTATCCGTTCGCTCTTCCTCAATGTCCAAAATTTCCTCCACGGAATCAAGGTCAGTGTGGTTGCGATGCGGAATGTCTTCAATATCTGCTTCTCGCCACTCCGGTGTAGTTTCATCCGCTCTTTCTTCCGACACCCCGTCATTCGCTCGCGAGGCAAAGGAGGAAATGGACTCAAAATGTTCCATGGAATAGGTCTATAATAGCTCCTGTTCAGTGCACCCCAACGCCACTGTTTCAAGACACATGTCTGCTCACCGGTGATTCTCCCTCCCGCCTTTTGTTGGCATCAACATTAACAGCTATATGTTCCTCCCGTTCTCGCTTGGCCTTTTCAAGATCCTCCCGGTGCTTTCGCTGACGTTCCTCCAAAACATGGATTACTCTGCGTTTGGTGGAGAGCTCATAACTATCGAATCCGACGAGCAACACTTTCAAGGCGAGGTCTTACGTGGCCTTTTCTTGCTGCGCAATTGCCATTCCACGTTGTCTTTCGAGTTCAGCCAGTTGCATACTGGAATCTTGTATAGCTTCTAACAAGTTGATCTCTGCCAGCAGCCTAAAGGACAAGAAGCGTCACTACCATGTCAGGAACGTATCCAAGAAAACGCATTGATCGTACTTTGTTGATAAGGATCGTGGAGATAGTCTCCCTTCCGGATTCGTATACCATTCTTTGGGCTCTGGCCGTTGAGGCTTTGAAGGTGCCGGCCTAGACGACTTAGACCGAGAACGCTTCGGCGTTGCCTGCGATGCGCGCAGTGGGGCACTCTCGGTTTGCGTCCATGCTGGGTGCGCTCGTAATTGTGGCTTCGTTTCTTCTGAAGACATGGTTAAAAGATTTCATTTCCACAATTAACCCCTTTCTGAGGTCCCACCTTGAGCACACTTCATCTCAACCTTCACTGCTTCAACCGGTGCATTCTGTGGCGAATCCATGAATGCCGTCGAACCCCTCACTGCGTCGTGGTTCCCCATGCTTTCAAAATCATCGGAATACTTATCGAAGAGATCCTCTGCAATATCTTCCGGAGGTGTCTCTACGAAAGAGATATCCTCAGGAATTTCCTCTCGTGCCTGTGAGGGCAGAAACTCAACTTCATCGCCAACATGCCCCATCCGCGGGACTTTCGGGCGCGCAAGATCATCAGAAGACCGTGCCCTTGCCACAGCGCCCGCCAATGGGGAGGAAATATCCCCCTCAGCAGTGTGAGAGGAATCCGTCACACCAGACCGCCCTGAGATTGCCGTGCCATTTTCGGGAGTTTTCGTCGAAAACAAGGCCGCGTCTTCTTTTGCATCCGACTGCCCCTGCGTTTGAGGGCTTTCGGCCTTGCCATTGTTTTTCACTTGATCATCGCTCGACATAAATGCGTTACCATCCGTTTCATTTTCAAAAGTTGTCGCGGCGGCAACGATATCTTCCGGTTTGTTGGCAGCACCAACCATGACGCCCACCTTGATCCTCCGGGCAAAGATATTGATCACGCTATATCGATCCCCCGTGATCGGTGCATCACCCGGATCAGAAATCGGGAGCACCGGCGTGTGGTCTTTTGGAGGTGTGGCAGTTCCAAATTGGGTTTTGCGACGGGGAGACGACGAAGAAGACGCAAAGTTTGGAGGGGTGCCGGGAGGGAATGGCGCCGCAAAAGAAGGGTTCTGACGCGGTGTTGACGCGCCGGGAACTTTTGAAGGCCCCCCTGATGAAGGCCCCCCTGAACTCTCCAGATTGTCCAACTCTTCCAGTACTAGGGGCGGCTCTTCCACTCTCGGAGTATTTTTCACCCAGCCATACGACCCATTTCCGTCGCTTAACTTATCAACCCTTTTGAAAGCTTTCTCAACAGCCTTCCGTGTCTCCGCCTTTTTGTGCCGCCAATAACGTCTAAAGCACCGCTGCAGAACTCTCGCAGCCATATCCGCCCGCTCGCCCGCTTTTCGTCTTGCTGTATATGCGCGCAAACTGTGGACATCAAGCCCGTCCTCAGCACGCGCAGCTGTTGGAATCGCTGGATAGCTTACTGATTGACTCGAAACATCTTCATGCGTTGTATCGTCGCCTGTTACAGAGGATACATCCTCAGACTCGGATCTTTGTTGAAGAGACTGCCTTACAATGCGATGATGAAGTAATTCAGCAGCTTCTACAAGTGCGCCTAACCGTTGGAGTGTGGAGGTTGCTGTTTGGTTGGACGGAGGCGGTATTACGGTTTGAGGCTGGGGAGTTGGACAAGCAGCAGCTATGGGAGTTTCAATTTGCGCGGGTAAAATAGAAATAAGATGTCGTGACTCGGGGGATGCTGATGATATACTCGCAGGAAGGGGTGCAAGATTTGTATGGGTTTCTGACGATAGTGGCGGACCATCAGAAATATGTTGAACATGTTCATGACGAGGATCTTGATCGATGCTGCTAAGTAAAGCGTACAAGCCGGGATCCTGATCGACACCTTTTTGCCTCTCTTCCGGAGTTGCCGCGACGGGCGGCGACGACGTCCCCCGAGTACTCGGGAACTCTTTAGAACGCGATGACCCAATCCGAGAATTGTCATGACTCGCAGAGACTCTACGAGGCGGTGTGACCATCCCCTTCCCGGGAGTGTCGCCTCTATCCTCCCCAAAACTTGCCCTTCGGCTGACAGCGAGCCGTTGTTTCTTGCGATATTCGCTTAATTTCTCCAGCATTTCTTGCACCTTTCTCGCCTTCTCCTTCTCCTCCAACTTCGCCTTTTTCCGTTCTTCTTCCCTTTGCGCAATCTTCCGCATCATGTATGCTTTCACTTTCTCAGGGTCATATGGCTTCTGCTTGTCTGGAGTTGTGTGAGAACACACGTACTCTCCCTGAGAGTCACTAGAAGCGCTCTTTTGTCTTTCACGCTTCCTCTTCTTGCGTATATACTCGCGAATTTCGTCCGGGTCATAAGATTTAGTATTCACTCCGGGGCTGGCGGTCGTTCCAGCATCTGGCGACCGAGATGCGATATTAACTTGTTTCGGACTCGGGCCAGGTGCTGATTGGACACGGCGTTGGGTGCTACCGGCGTTTTCCTTTGTGCTCCTGCTAATTTTCACATTTGATGGTGCATTTGACGGTGCATGGGACGATACCCGCCCAGTGCCCGCACTGCTGCGTAAATCGTCCAGTCTGTGAGTCTCATGGGTTAGACTTACTCCTTGCTTTCGGGTTACAGAGCGACGAGGGAATTGCGGGGAGTTGACGGACTGCGGTGCTATGGGTGCAGCAGAGGTGGTTTGCGGTGAATTCTGGTAACTAACAAGGGCGGAACACTGCGCAACCTATTGCGTGTTGTGAGTAAGCGTTCCAGTGCTTGGACAGCGAAGAGCACCGTGCAGAGCACACCTTGCGCACGCGCTTTCTCTTTCCTTCTCCTGCTGTAGCTGAAGGCGGTACCCACGCTGTCGCCGTCTCATTCTGCCTCGCGGCCATAGGGTCTTTGACACCGCTTTTGTTTATTCCGTTGCTGACATTACTCGACGGTCCCAAGGGTGCCGCCCTCCCCCCCACCAT